>JAVQJG010052092.1:0-39983 GCA_036024015.1 Craterocephalus amniculus | reverse complement strand
CCCTGGACTCGTACATATGAGTACAATGAGTCATTAATTGTAATGAAATTACCCCTTTTACTACATACTATACCATGTAGAAAACCATTTTTCTTAGAAAGATTAAAATAATATCAGGTATAGTTCCTTTAACTTAAAATTAAAGCCAATTTGACAATTTGTGACAATTTCTTTTGACATGTGTGTGTCGGCCGTTCCCCTGTTCCTACTCATTCTCCCACCTGTTACGGTCACTATGATGTACTGAGGTGAGCTGCTCTGTCCATTGCTCTTCTGGACGGCAGAGTGCTGGATTTCAGGACCCACATAGTGCTGTGTGGGAGTAGTCAGGACCACGGCCTTCTGGCTCTGGGCCTGGGTGGGCGGAGCTTGGGAACAAAGTGCATCCTGTCCCGTTTTAGAGGCGGTAGCTGATTGGTTTGTCGAAGAAATGGTTCCAGAGGATGGTGGGATCTCGGACAGGAAGTGTTCGGTCTTTGCAGATGAGGGTGTGGTAGCAGCAGGTGTTGCCATGGTTACTGCGTTGGCCTGCTGAGACTGTAGGTCCTCAGAGTATCCGCAGGTTGCCATGGCAACCGGTGCTTTGAGGCTCTAGTTCTGCTGATAAAGAAAGCAGCATTCATTAATGAACAAACAAACAAAAAAAAAAACCACACACATTGCTGCCTTATTATCTACTTAAAAGGTGATTGTAACTGAATTTCCCCCTAGGAAAAATAAAGTTTTTTTTAATTTAATTTCATTTATCAATACTCAGGCACACAGACCTAGTGTGTGTGTGTGTGCTTGTGTGTGTGTGTGTGTGCGTATGGTGCATGTAACATAAACCAGGGAAGGAAGTAAGGCTTTTGTCTGAAACTAAGCAGTGATCTAAAGCCTTTTCCTGTTTGGATCAGTGAGAAAGCGTAGCATTACACATCAGAAATCAAACAAATTAAACTTACAGACTGAGACATACTGACCATCCACTATATTTCGGCAGAAATAAACCCGTAGAAAACACCAAATGTGATAAAAAAACAAAAAACATATGCGACCATTGACAGACCCATGTTATATAACCAGGAGATAAACTAACACCAATAATTCAAGCCCCTGTCAGTCAGGACTTTAGGCCATCCTACAGCAAGATAAGCCACTCCTGAAAAAACCAACACGCCACATTAGACAAGCCGATGATCAGAAGTTACTTCACGAATTCAATATCAGACCAAAAACTTTCCCATTTAAAAACCATTATGAAACAAAATGCATTCGTATACTTTATTTTAAACACGCACACAGTTAAAATGAGCGCTTTCACGTGTTTTCCTAACCATTGTGTTTGTGGACAGCTTGCTTGGAAAGTGAGTTCAGAGGAAGAAAGTGATAGGTAGCCTTCCCTGATAGCAGCTGGAGTCAAACAGTGGCATTAAATCAAGATAGCTCATTGCTATTACCTAACCGATACATTGCCACGCTGCCAACCTCGCCCCATGATAGTTTCGTTATAATCAGATTTGTGCAAAACAACTTCCACATTGTGATTGGTGAAGCTGAAAAAGTACGAGCGGTGCTACAACACACCCGCCATCTTGTGCTCTTATCAAAGATCTGACATCGCCATAACAACCGTCTGCGTTCGGAAAGAAGCTAGCAACCGCTTTCATCACCGAAACGCTCGAGAGATTTTACGTGAACGCTCACGATTATGCACGCGTGCAAGCGTATAAAATCAACGTAAAACTACATGAGAATTCATAAATATTAAACTTATTCACCTTTATATCCCAGAGTTGTCCTGAATTGTCGTTTAAAGTTTATTCTATTAGATATCGGTTGTTGTTGTTGATTCCCGTTGCTTGGTTCTTGTCGCCAGGACTACCGTGACTATGGCGCCTAGCCTTCACCGGGGCAACTGTTGCTACCCTCTATTCATTGCTCCGCCCTATACTAAATACTGATTGGAGAACGGCAGAAGTGGTTGCAACGTCAGTGAAATATTCGAGCTTTGATTGGTTTGACGTTCCTGTCAATCACTTTCGCCAGAGCCTAACGTCAAATGACCATTGTTACATTGTAATGCTACTTTTATGACTGCACGGAACGTCGATTACTTACATGGAAAAAAGTAAAATATCAGCTTGGTCATCATTATGTAATCGAAACGACTCATTCTACTTTATATTTTGCTATCATTCGTAAGAAATATGACTTTCTGGAGTTCTTGTTTCTTTTTTTCTAAAAGTGATCTTGACTATTTTTGAGTTATTTTAAAATAGCTGTATTGGTTGCTTTTAATGTTTTGGGGTTTTTTTTTTTTTTTTTTGCATGTTAGACGTCTCGTGAATCATTTAAGCATCTGTAAACCATAATTTTGTCCACCTGCAACAAATAACTTTGCAAAATGACTAGATTTAACTAGCATCTTTAAGCACGTTCTTGTCATGTTTCATTTGCACTTTTTTCTTGTCATGTAACCACTCAAAGTGCTTTGACACTACATGTCACATTCAAACAGCTCTTATGTTGCAACATACTCAGTGATCAATACACATTTATATTGTTGATGGGTAGTATCGGGAGGGGCAAAGTGGGGTTCAGTGTCCTACCCCTACCCAAGGACACTTCAACATGTAGTCAGGGGAATCAAACTGCCAACCTTCTGATTGGTAGGTGACTGCTCTTCCACCTGAGCTTCACTTGCCCACTCTTGGAGCTGGATAAGAGTCGGAAAAATTAAGAAGGCTATTACAGCCGATACACAGTTTCCTAAAATGATCTTGTAGGAAATAAAGGGAAAAGGGGATTTTGGTAAGTACCTGCTTCAGATAGCTAATATTCAAAGAAGAGCTTTATAATGTCCTTCAGAAAGATTGGATATGTCTAAATACTGCTAAATTATGATAAAATCCATCAAAGATAGCTCAGGATATGGTGAAAAAATGTGATAATAGCAAATTATAACTTTCAAGCTCAATAGAACTGTACTGATTTTGCCTTATATCTATTTCTATTTACATTTGTCAATATTTCAAGATATGGCTACACTAATAATAATGTGTAGTATGAAGACTTTGAAGTCATGATACATATTTCAGAGAGATTTCAATTGTCTTGCAGACATTGGATAGTCTGAAGTCCAGTGGTATAGCAGATAAACGCTTCAGTGGGCTAATATTTCTACCCTTAGTAGATGAGTCCCAGTGATGTTATAAGTGCATTAATCATCTTGTATTGAGCTTTCTTGTCTTGGGTATACACATCCCTTGACAGTTTCCAGATAAGATGTTCTCCATTGCTTCTTTGTAAAAGTTAACAAGGTTGTGCTTGGAACTGAATGTTTCCCAAGGAAATTCAACAACTGTACAAAAGCTAAAATGATACAGCATTCTGAAGTTCACAATTGATCTGTCAATATGATATTCACAGAAATCTCTTTTTTGCTCTGTCTGTGTCATAAACATATTGCCCCTTAGCTTCCATTGAATGGAAAGATATCTCCATCCAATCGCCGGAGCGGACAGCGAACTGAAGATCGCGCAAGTGACTCACAGCACAAGCCATATGATATAAGAAACAGAAAGGCTAACAAAAAGGTCACAGGTGATTAGATTGCGAAGACCTTAGTTGACATCACCTTTACCATCATTTGCCACTTAGCCCCAAGTTTTTCTCTTCCTTTTTGCATTGTTGCCCTAAAGGTCCCCAGTCTTATCTCTGAGAATGATAAGTGGAGGTGAGCTGAGGTCCTGAAGCCTATATAAGATGAGATGACTGTCCAAAAAGAAATTCAGACCAGAGAGATATCTATTCACACAACATGTGGAAAGCAGCGCTCTTGACCTTAAGCTTGCTGGTGGCGCTGGTGGACAGGGCCCGGTGTAATGAGAGTCAGCCCTCCTTCTATGGGGTGAAACTGTGTGGAAGAGAGTTCATACGCGCTGTCATCTTCACCTGTGGTGGTTCTCGCTGGAGAAGAAGAATGGGAGACTCAGGTAGGACTGATAAACTTTTTCTTTATGTACCATGCTTTCTTAGTCAAAGCAAGAAATGCAGAGGATTTCACCACTTTTTCTTCATCAGCTGTTACTGGAGGGGAGCCCTTTGATCCGTGGAAAACAAATGCCATCTCTCAGCTTACCAGCGAGCAGGATCCTGCAAAGTCCCAAGCATGGAAGGATCAGATGGTGGATGTGACATCTGGGACTTCTGGATTCAGCCGCCCAGCTCGCTCACCGTTAGCAGAAGAGATGCTGGAGGCTCTACGAAGCGAAGACAGACAAGGACGGGATGTAGTAGTTGGACTCTCTAACGCTTGCTGTAAGTGGGGCTGCAGCAAGAGTGAGATCAGCTCTCTGTGCTGAATCTGGTTTTTCCTGGTCTTGTTACTGATGGAGACCTCTGCTCCTTCTTCACAATCCCATTTCTTTACAAGTAGAACTCCAGATTGATGCAAATGACTGTCCACATGTTGATCATTGATGTGTCTGATGTGTACTTAAAATGTGTTACAATAACAAATTGTTTAATAAAATTGTTGGAAACTGTTTTAAGAGAGTCAAGTCTTTGAAAAGAACACACTAATATGATATCTCATGCAGTTAAGACAACTTCCTTGTTTCACAAATGCTGTGCTTTTAAAGATTTTAAAAGAAAAGAAGAAGTGACAACGGTACAGAGGGGCCAGAGATTGATTGAGAGTGAGTGCTGTTTCCTGTGGGAGACATAGTTTCACAATATGACAGATTTATAATGCACTCAGTACAATTACACTGTAATTCACAGTGTGAGCCTTGTAATTTTGGGAGTTGTTTTTGTTTCATGAATTACTCAATACTTCACTCCCCTTATTGACCTTAATTATCAGTCATACTGAGGCATGTTTAAGGAAGGAATCAGACAAACTGAATCATTTTGGTATTTACATTAGTTTCTGTACTATCCGTTTTGTCTTTTGCCTGTGCTGTTGTGTCTACCCTTGTAACTATTTAAACCGGTTACTGTATAATGAATGGATGGCGCCTCCGTCACATGACAAATGAAAAGCTCATTGGCACCATCACCATCTGCATCAGCATGGCAGGTTAGCAAGCACTGTCTTTATCATCCCATATCTATATAGGCAGTTGTGTTTTTGGATGTATTCATGGAACTCAGAACATAAAAGGCAGTCAGTCCTCAGCAATGACAACAGTATACAACACTTTTCTACTTAATCAGTTAAAAGTAAGATTGATGCTTACAGACACATGTGTCTTTATTGCAACAGAAAACACATTACAGTAGAGAACATGTACTCAAAGTAAGAAAAAAAGCTGTTTGAATATAAGCTATGTACATCCTGTTTTCTGGTTTTGTTTCTATGGACATAAATGGCCATTTTTACACTCCCAAGAAAAATGAATTAAAGTAATTAGTTAACTTACTATGCTTCTCTGTGGTGCTTTTCTGATTTTCATTTTCATATTGCATTTGTGTGCTAACATTGAATTCTTTTAAAAAGTTTACATTATTATTACATTATTGTTGGTGTTATACTTACTATTTCCTGACGAAGCCAGTGTCAGTTATAGGACTAAGGAGGAGGAAGTGATAGATGAGAGACGGAGATGGAAGAAGATGAGCAGGAGGTAAGTGGAGCAGCAACCAGAAGAAAAACAGTACTAGGTGCAGACTGTAGGACTATTTGGCAACAAGCTTTTATATAGAATTACATTAAGATGTTGTTCCTCTGAATTCTGAACTCTGAATTTCCTCGTTCTCAATTCAGATAAGATTCAGGTTGTTGTCTTTGGACCTGAAAAACTCAGAACAAAATACTCTAGCTATGTAATTACCCTGGATGGTATTAATGGTTCTAAATTGGCTTCCTGTAGTACAGTCATTATTATTATTTTCAACCAGGATTTTTCCTTCAGCTCAAATGTAAAGACTTAGAAAAAAAAAAAAGAATTTCTACACTTTATTTAACACTTATAAAATACAAAACAAAAAGAAAAACATGGACCAATAGACAAATACCAAAACATGATTATTTCTGTTGTGAAGTTGTTCTTTTTAATGGGAGTCTACAGGGATTGACTCACTTTTGAAGCCAACCCCTTGTGGATGAGAGAGAAATTACAGTTTTTGGCATTTCCCCATAGTTTTCACATAACCATCTCGCTTTCTGCTTGGTTCAAACCATAGACTGTAAAAATAATTAAAATTTAAATGGCTGGAAAAGAACCCGATTCAAATTAGCCTCCCTGGAGTTTACAATGGCTCTATCTGCTGGTCCAAAAGGGAAACACAAACCAGTACGAATACAAACACCGTCTGTTCGAAACTTTTCATGCTAGTCCAATGTTTATATTAAAAGAAGCTTGTGATAAAAATCTATAAACCCTGAAAATAATACAACAATGAAAAAGAGTAATGCCTACACATTTGCTAATGTTTCTACGTGTTTACCTGAATTGTTTGTTCAGTACGGAAGCCGACTAAGATCAAACAAATCACCCGGCTTGAAAGCAAAGCATGCAATCTCTGTCATATGCAAGCTAGCGTAGTACCCACATAGATCTACGGAGATCAGTTTTGTATGAGACCAGACAGTTTGCATTAATACTTTATTTAATGTTAGTTGTTAAAGCGTTCGAGTATTTTTTGTCTATAGACATATAGATCTACCACGCCGAAGAGATCAGGTAAAGCCTTTCGCGGTACTTTCAAGATTATGCTAGCTACACATGCTACTTGTTGGAGATGCTATGTTTTGATAGACTGCTGCTATGTCACGCATTGCACGGGAATATATCCATGGCCACTTTGATCACAAATACAGGTTTTGGCGGGCCACCGTGACGTCTAGGTAGCTGACGTGAAACAGTGTTTTGGGAATTGTAAATCAGCAACGAACGCTAAGCTAGCTTGCTAGCCGTTTGAGATAGATATTTGCGCCTATATCGTCCGGGCCTCGTTTGGAAAAGCCCGATCAGCTTGGAATTGATTAAGCTGCGATTTATTGGAAAGTCACTGATGCATCTGTAGCGTAGTCAAGACTCGCTGCGTACGTGTGCGGTACTTCTGATATTCATAACCACGGTCAGAAAATGATCATAAGCATCCGTTCCTCCACGGCTGCGCTGTACACAAACATAAAACTGTGTTTTTATTTCAGCCAAATCTCAAAGAAACAGTTGCATGGTTTACGGAGCCTTTTAGTTAGTATATTTGCAGCTCTGCTTGTTTCGTTGTGACAGATGTGGGTGTGAGCACTTATGTGTCTGGATGCCTTTCTAACATCTAATGCATGTGTTATCTCGTAGGATGGAGTGGCAGCCAGACGAACAGGGTCTGCAGCAGGTGCTTCAGCTCCTGAAAGACTCCCAGTCCCCAGACACAGCGACTCAGAGAGCTGTGCAGGAAGTATCCTTTTACCTCTTACTGTGTTCTTGTTTAACAGGCAGACTGTGAGGAAAAGGTGTGAAATATAAGTGAGATATTTCTTACCCAACAAATGTCTTTCATGGCAGCAAAAAGCAACTGTTTGTGCTACCCTTATTTAGTCTGCATAAATGATGGTGACCTCCATTAATATACGCAAACAGAAACCAAACTCAAAGATGGGTGTGTGAATATATTTATGGTTGAGCTCCTTAACAGATTTTGCAGAAACTGGAGCAGCTTAACCAGTTTCCAGATTTCAATAACTATCTCATCTTTGTCCTCACAAGCCTCAAATCTGAAGGTATGCGTGCGCATTTTTTAACACAATAGAATAGTAACAATAGTATCTAACCTCCTCCTATCTACATTTGAAACATTCTTGCACTGTCTCTGCTACCTTTCCTCTGAAGATGAGCCCACCCGCTCACTGAGTGGTCTGATTCTGAAGAACAATGTTAAGGCCCACTACCAGAACTTCCCTCCGAACGTGGCTGACTTCATCAAACGAGAATGCCTCAACAACATCGGAGACCCTTCGCCGCTTATCAGAGCTACAATCGGTGGGTGTTTGTGTGAAAAAGGGAGGATGAAGAAGGGAGAAAGCGAGCGCATGCTACATTTTATGGTCGATGTGAGTCAGAATATCATGTAGGAGGCTGAATTTTAGCAGGTAAAGATGTTTTGGAGGTTTAAACACTATTTTGCAAATATTTACAGATAGATTTACAGACAGAAATTAAAGATTATGAATGATGTAATCAGTTACTTCTGAATTTTAATGCCAAATCTCTTCGTGGTGCAATTTATTTCTGTCATAAAGGCATTCTGATCACAACTATAGCCTCTAAAGGGGAGCTGCAGACGTGGCCAGAGCTGTTGCCTCAGCTCTGTAATCTACTCAACTCCGAGGACTATAACACCTGTGAGGTAAAACTCGCATATCTGACCACACACGGCTAAATCCACTTAGGTTGTTTTATGTTTTAATACTTTTTCTCTAATTTTTTTCCTCCCATTCAGGGCTCGTTTGGAGCCTTGCAGAAGATTTGTGAGGATTCATCAGAGTTGTTGGACAGCGATGCTCTGAACCGACCTCTCAATATCATGATCCCTAAATTCCTCCAGTTTTTCAAACACTGCAGCCCCAAAATCAGGTTAGAGAATAAAACTCCCATCTGCTGTCTGAATCGTCATCTTGTGTGTTGATTGAAAATTCCCCCTTTAATATGATCTGCTGCTGTTTTCTCAGGTCTCATGCAATTGCATGTGTGAACCAGTTTATCATTGGACGAGCTCAGGCATTGATGGATAACATTGACACCTTTATTGAGGTGAGTAGTGAAACACCAGCCACTTACATAATTTAAAGTAGTGTCATAACTGCATTGATTCTCGTTTGGCATAAGGAAACAGACTATGTTTAAGTTAGCCCAGAGGATCTGGAAATATTATTCAGCTGGATTGCACACAGTGTTTCATAATGGATGCGGTGGAGCTTGCCTGAAATAGAGTGCACCTCTCACAAAGAAGAGTTATATTTTTTTGGAAATCGGCTTTTTGCCTTTGTAGGCTTCAAGAATGCATGCGCAGCTTTTACATTACATCGCTCCATGTTTTAATCACTGAAGCCGCCACCGCAGGTGATTGATTAATCCATAACATTGTACTTATGCTGCCTGATTAAAGCAGCATGTAGCAAATCAGGCAGATTTGACCCACTTGAGTCTGCATGGAGTTGATGCCCAGTTCTGTGCAAAGGAATACTGACGTCAATAAATGGGTGCAGGCTGTCATGTTTGAATGCTAGGTGGGGCGGATTCCTGACCTTTTCCATGCTAAAACCCTGCTGCCTTGTAAACACAATGTTAAGAAATGATATACTACCTGTAGACAACTCCCCGTCCTCAAGTTCACGTCTCCCTGTTTGAACACACCTGATTCAAATTCATGAGTCACTGAGCGGTGCTTGATAAGCTATTTGATCCATTTCATTTGAATCAGGTGTGTTCGAGCATGGGAAACATCTTAAACTTACAAGACTACAGCGGGCTGCCTATTTCAGGATATACCCTTGTCTCTCTTAGCCTAAAGGCTGCATGTGTTATGTGTTCTGAACTAATAATGTTAGTTTATGGTACTTTTTCAGCACCTTTTCCTCTTAAAGGAAACTTGCATGGTTGTACAGTATGCATTAATATCTTATTACCAGGGCAGTTTTAAATGTTAATACAAATAATGGACAAAAATTCTTGAAAGACATGCCAACAAATTATAATCAAACATATGGACTCAGTGAAATGAACGTAACATAGGAAAATAAATCTTTTAATATTAAAAAGAATTTAGAATATTTAGAATTAAATACAATATAATGAATAAGACACAGTCCTGACGAAGCTGCATTGTACCAGGAAAATATAAGGACACATTATTGTCTGTAACACTTATCGGCAGCATCAGGATATCTGATAGCTGCCACAGGGATGGGCAGATCTGCAGGTCTGCACATTAGTATATCAATATTAAAAACAAACGTCCATGTTATTCTCTCACTCCTTGTTCTCTATGTTTGGGTGTGTTTTTCCTATTTTTCTGAGTGGTGATCGATCCATTCACATGCATAGCCTGTGTGCTTAAGTCTCTATGGTTACAAATACTTGGACTGCCCGACCCAGTGGACCCTTGAAGATTGGTGCAGATGACCGAAGAGGTCGTACATCAGATAAAACCTCTCGCAGAAAGTGCAAATTGCCTGGGATGAGGTTGATGACATCTTCATATTGGGTTACTGAGTTAATTATCTGCCTCAGCCTGTTCTTTTAACCCTTAAATACTCACTGCCAACACACCACATTGGCTTCACAACATCATTTAAAGTGTTTCTAATTTTCCATCCACACTGATTGTAAACTCTTTATTTAAGAATAAGATGTTTTGTATTTCGTTACCTTTTTCCACATTTCTTTTGTTTTCTTCAGCTTTGTTGCTTCATCCCGTTCTTTTTTCTAATTTTCAATCTCTCACCTTTAATTCTCATTTTCTCTTTCCAGAGTCTGTTTGCACTAGCCGGCGATGAGGACAGTGAAGTTCGTAAGAACGTGTGCAGGGCTCTGGTCATGCTGCTGGAAGTGCGCATCGACCGCCTCATCCCACACATGCACAGCATCATCCAGGTGAGGCTTTAACACACTGTCATTAACGCAGGCGATCTCCCTGTCTTACTTATATTCACCTGTCCTTGTTTTTCCTTTAGTACATGCTGCAGCGCACCCAGGACCCAGATGAGAACGTGGCTCTGGAGGCCTGTGAGTTCTGGCTGACTTTGGCTGAACAGCCCATCTGTAAAGAGGCCCTGTCTGGCCACTTGGTCCAGTAAGTATTTCATTTCTGACTAACTGGGCAGGATTAGTAGCAAGATTATTTCATAATTTCATTGCCCTTGCTTTTCTTTTCTCCCCCCCAGGCTGATTCCTATCTTGGTAAACGGGATGAAATACTCAGAGATAGACATTATTCTTCTGAAGGTAATCTGCAGACTTTTTCCTCCTCTCTTCGTGTCTCTTGCTGTTTACCTGGGTCCTCGCAGCATTAAGCTTCACCTCCCCGTTGTTGCTCCAGGGGGACGTTGAGGAGGACGAGACCATTCCAGACAGCGAGCAAGACATCAAGCCTCGCTTCCACAAGTCTCGCACCGTCACTTTGCAGCACGAGGGAGGGGAAGGAGAGGAGGGGGAGGACATAGACGACGATGAGGATGATGATGACGATACGTTGTCTGACTGGAATCTACGTAAGTTAAAATAGTTCATTAAAAAAAACTATCTCACATATTTGCTTTCTCTTTTTTAAATCTGTGTTTTTTAGAGGACGACCAATTTTTCGGCCCACATATATATATATATATATATATATATATATATATATATATGCATTTTTTCTGGGATAGGCATCAGCCGATAGAAGGGCAAATACTGGCGATATTGTCTGATGCCACTGATACCATGACAGTCTAAATGTGAAAATAAAGTACTTATTTCATTGGCTACTTTTCATGTTAGTTTTCATAGACCCTTAATGCAGCTCTCGTAGTAGCTGTCCCAGAATAACATTAAAAAAAGTTATTTTAAATTCAAACATGCATCTGAAATGTTGATCTGGATCTTCCTGAGAGTCCCATCAACATTTTTTGATATAATTAAATGCACATTCAACCCACTGAAGTTACATTTTAAATTTTAAGACACATGATATGCCAAACTTGATATTTCACATCCACAACTTCCTTTTGTGAATAAAACAAATCATTGTTTTTAATATTTGTTGAATAATGCAGATGGGAAATTAAAAAAAACATCCAATGGCACAAGGTCTTGTCAGTTGTGCCATCAACTATGTACATAGGATGACATAGGATTTTATTATTTATTATTATTATTATTATCAAGATATATTGTCAAACTCGTTGTTAAAGTTCCTTATTTTAATTCTATGGTGTTCTGTTTTTAGTCTTAAATCATATGTTGGGTATTATAAGCATTTTTGTTCATGTACAGTATGTGTCTTGTGTAAGTCCATCTTCTTATTTCACATATTGGCCCTTATATCGGCTTTTAAAACCCCTCATTATCTGTATTGCGGGTTGTACGAAAAGGGCTATATAAAAAAAGTTTGATTTCATTTGATTTGATTGGCCCAAAAAAATTCATATTGGTCGGGCCCTTATGATGATCTTATTTGTTTGGACTTATCTTCTTTTTATTTACTGCTTTTGCCAGTTTTCCAGGAAATATTGCCCCGGTTTCAATATGATTTCGTCTTTCTCTTTCCAGGGAAGTGTTCGGCTGCAGCTCTGGACGTTCTGGCTAACGTGTTTCGTGAGGAGCTGCTCCCCCATCTCCTGCCCCTGCTTAAAGGACTGCTTTTCCATCCTGATTGGGTTATCAAGGAGTCTGGCATCTTAGTGCTCGGGGCTATCGCAGAGGGTGAGATCACACACACAATAAAAAAATTTTAAAAAGTGATTTTAAACGAGCTACATATTTATTGTCCAGATTCACATTAGTCACTGCCTCAGAAGTGGCGATTCTTCCTGGGGTCAATTAAAAAAACAAAACAAGACAAAACTTACAATTAAAACCACTGAACATATATAATAACATGTTTATGCACAAATGCAACATTAAAATATAGATGTACATAGAGAAATAAGATGAGATATAAAAAATAATATTGTTAATGTTTAATCATGTTTAAACACAACCTCTGACACAGGGATGATGTAAGTGTGTGACTGTTTCAGGCTGTATGCAGGGTATGGTACCATACCTGCCCGAGCTCATCCCCCACCTCATCCAGTGCTTATGTGACAAGAAAGCTTTGGTTCGCTCCATCGCCTGCTGGACCCTCAGCCGCTATGCCCACTGGGTGGTCAGCCAGCCCCCCGACAATCACCTCAAGCCCCTCATGACTGAGCTGCTCAAGCGCATCCTGGATGGCAACAAAAGGGTGCAGGAGGCAGCGTGCAGGTATCCTCCTCTCTCCCGTTTTCCTTCGCTTTCGGCTTACGTTTCCTCCTCAACCTATTGTTTGTTTTTATTTTTTCCAACAGCGCGTTTGCCACCCTGGAGGAGGAGGCATGCACGGAGCTGGTGCCTTATCTGAGCTTCATCCTGGACACGCTGGTTTTTGCTTTCGGGAAGTATCAGCACAAGAATCTGCTCATACTCTATGATGCCATAGGAACGCTGGCGGACTCTGTGGGCCACCATCTCAACCAGCCTGTAAGTGAAAACATAAAAAACTTCCCACTCGTCTTTGCACTGCCCTGCTTTTCTATTAGGGATGTAATGATTCACTCAAGCCATGATTTGATTCAATTCTTGTTTAAAACTGTGACCTTTTATTGCCTGTTTAAAAAAACAAAACTTAACACTGAACAAATAATTATTATAGATATGGAAATGATCACAAATCTTTTTCATGAACAAAAGGAGTTTTTTGGGTTCATCTGCATTGATTGCATTAATGTATTGCATGCAATTCTCCTTTTTCTTATATTGATTGCCATTTAAACCAGTTTGAATCGATTTTGAATCAATTTTCGAAGTATTGTTCCATCTCTATTTTCTATTCATTTCTTTTGTTTGTGTTTTCAGGAGTACATCCAGAAGCTGATGCCCCCGCTGATCGCAAAATGGAACGAGCTGAAGGATGAGGACAAAGATCTCTTCCCGCTGCTGGAGTGTCTGTCGTCTGTTGCCACGGCGCTGCAAAGCGGCTTCCTGCCTTACTGCGAGCCCGTTTACCAGCGCTGCGTCACCCTGGTCCAGAAGACTCTGGCTCAGGCCATGGTAAGTCTGACCTGCAACCACGCACACGGTTGATGCTTCTTCTATCATGATGCGTTTGTGTGTTTCAGATGTACAGCCAGCAGCCAGACCAGTATGAAGCGCCAGACAAGGACTTCATGATTGTGGCGTTGGATCTTCTAAGCGGCTTGGCAGAGGGGCTTGGGGGTCATGTGGACACGCTCGTGGCCCGCAGTAACATCATGACCCTGCTCTTCCAGTGCATGCAGGTGAGGAGAGTTCACAAGAGAAAAGATTAAAACAAGGACCATCTGCTGCTTCTCTGAAGTTTTCCCTGAGCTGGGTAGTCAACGCTTTCACATCCTGTCGTTATTTTCCTGTGAAAATTGAGATTTTGACTAGTTATGAAAACTATCAAACAATTTTTTAATCGATTTCTGTTTCATCTTATGGATTGATGATCGATTAATTGATTAGCGGCAGTTTTTCTGTAAAGCTGAATTTCCCTCTGAATTAATAGGTTCCTTTGTACGAAAATGCTATTTTAAGAGAACACAAACCATATTAACCTAAATAAAAGAATTATTATTAACGGCAGAGAACAACACAATCACAGATGGAACAATGCAAACAAAGATAATATTATTATTATTATTATTAGCAGTATTATTATAAATTTAGTTTAATATAATTACATTTTTAAGTCTATGGTCAGAGGACAGGTTCTTCTTTTCCCTAATGTGCATCATTGACTTCTGGCGTCAAGCACCCTAATGTGGGCTGGCGAGGAGAAACGGGCTCAAAACGCCTAATTGGGATTAATTTATTTTAATAAAGTAATTTCTTATCAATGATTAATTTATAATCGATTAATTGTTTTGCATCCCTAATTTTGACTTTTATTGATTCATGTTTACATTGAGTTAAAATAACAGGCTCTTTTACGATTCATGCACTACTGTAAGTGAAGAGTTTATATCATTTTATGGCATTGATTAAATTCTCTCTAATTATTTGTTCTGCGGCTCTAAAATAATATTTTTATGTTAACTAAATTGTATTGCGAGGCAGTTCATTTAGGAGCTCAACACCGGTAGACGCTGGAAATGTGCAGCTTTTGCTGTCATTTGATCCGTAAATATATTTTTCTTTTTTTAAAATATTTTTTCAAGCCTAGAATGGCCTCTATAAGTTTTAATGTGCAGGTTGTGCAGGTCTGCTGATGGTGTGTGCTCACTTTTCTTTTAAAATTTTTTTTTTTCCAGGATACGATGCCAGAGGTGAGGCAGAGTTCGTTTGCTCTGCTGGGGGATTTGACCAAGGCTTGCTTCCCTCATGTCAAACCATGCATTGGTAATTATAACTTTGTTTTTTTTCCCCTCCATTCACGTAAAGTGCGACCCAGTATGATGCAGTGTAAATGTACACATGAAAATGATTCCTATTGGTGATTTACTTGAGCACATATTTACAAATCTTCTGCTAATGCAGTCTAGTCCTGAGATGCACAGACATAAATGCTGTTTTAAACATGTTTTTCCACTGAGATAAAGAGATTTATCAGCAGTTGAAAAGGCTTGACCATAAATTTCAGATTTGGCTGCTGTTGAAATGCAACAGCGATGTTTCCCAAAGGTCACATGTCATAATGTTAAATAGATCCCACTTTCCCGTCTGTCTCCAGCCACCCTTCTCCATTCTCTTTGTCAGGGTTTCACTGGGGCGACATAAAGCTGACCTTGTATCATTCAGTTATATAAAGGTTCAGTTTTTCTTATTTTAGATGCTCAAAACTGTCTTGAGTTTAGAAGGAAAATATTCACGGCACTTTTTTAAACTGGCCAGCGGCTTGCTGAGCATTTCTGCTGAAGCTTTGATGCTGCTGCACATTTGAAACTGCATACGGTTTTAAAGTTTCACTATTTATTACCCCCATCGTTTGTCCTCCAGCTGAGTTCATGCCTATCCTCGGAACAAACCTGAACCCAGAATTCATCTCCGTCTGCAACAACGCGACCTGGGCCATAGGAGAGATATGCATGCAGATGGGTCAGTATGGGCGGCTTCATCTACTCAGCCACATGTTTGAACATCAGCTCACCTCTGTTCATTTGTTCTGCCAGGAGTGGAGATGCAGCCATACATTGCTATGGTGTTAACCCAGCTGGTTGAGATCATTAACCGACCCAACACGCCTAAAACCCTGCTGGAGAATACCGGTATGTGGAATGCACTTGTTGTTGTTTTACACGACTGTCGGCTGTGACTCATGATAACGAACCAGATGCACACAGTTCTGCGGTTTTCTGACGCCATTGCTGACTCGTTTCTATCCCATTGAAGCCATCACCATTGGCAGACTGGGCTACGTGTGTCCTCAGGAAGTGGCTCCCATGCTACCGCAGTTCATCCGACCCTGGTGAGAATAATTTGTTCCCCCTTCAGATCGTTGGCAAACCTCATGTCCATAAACCTTCAGGCAGTAATCTGTTAATTTAATTAAATCTTCATTTAACAGACACAGAGCAAGAGAAATGATTTTCAGTGTTTTCACTGTGTGAACATAAACTGATCAGCAACATATTTATTTAAAAAATAAAGTAGTGTTTACTATTGCATTCATTTAGATTTTTACCTTTCCGTCTTTTGGGAAGTAGAAATAGTTTTTTTTTTTTTTTCAGGATGAATCTGTTTTTGTTTGAATCTCCTCATCATAACGCTCCATGATTTTTCAATACAAAGCTGCAGGCAGCCCGTTTGAGCACACACACTTTCAGGGCTCTATGACTTGATGTGTCGAACGATGGAATCACAGAATCAGACAAAAGGAGTCAATGGTAAAATGCAGAATATGGTGGGATTTGTTTACACACAGCCTGATCTGAATGAACAGGAAACGCTGGACAAGCTTTGGGCCTTTTGGCACAGGTCACCTAGCCTGGCTACAGCTACAGGTCACCCTCTTTCTGACCTGTCCTCTCAAGCAACTATTGAATTAGTTAAACTTTAAAAAATAAATTATTATTTTGAACTGTTGAAACAGTTACCCTGGAAAAAATATAGCCACTTGATTATAAAACTGAATTCAATGAGAAAAAAAGAAAGACGGGGTTTGATTCTCCATGAGTCTTCTGTGGAGAGTCGGTCGTTGTGAAGTGAGAGTGGCTTTGCTTTTTGGGGTTGTTTCATGGCATCGGTTTTCATAGTTTCTTTTATGTAAAAAAAAAAACTTTCAGCGTTTAGTTTAGAAGGACTTTGATATCTTTGGGAACTGATCGTTGCACTTGAGCTCAGCTTCAGTCTGCAGTTACACTAGACTGTTTTTTGTGAATATGTCTTTGCACTCACTAAGCACGCTCATGTTTACATTAGTCACTTACAAAGTCACTTAGTATCAGATTTGCGATGCTACAAAGCGAGCAAACTGAACTGTTAAACTGTATTTCTACTGGAAACATATAAGGCCAAACTTTGGAAGGTTTTGTTTTAGGAAAACTTAGAACAATATAAAGTCGTGAGAACTAAACACTGAACCTTGGCTGTCCATCATTCATTTGAGGGTTGACTTCATATCAGAGAGTAGAAATTGTAGATGTTATTGTCTAAAGTTTTTTGCACTCTGCAGGTGTACGTCTCTGCGCAACATCCGGGACAATGAGGAGAAGGACTCTGCCTTCCGCGGGATTTGCATTATGATTGGTGTGAATCCCGGAGGTGTGGTGCAGGTGAGTCGTTGCATGCTGCAGAACTGCCTTTATCGCTGTAAAGTAAAGCAGATGTACTACTGTAGAGCTTTATCTTGAGATGTTTTGCTATTCTTGTTGTATTCCATGTCTGTTCAGGACTTCATCTTCTTCTGTGATGCCGTGGCCTCCTGGGTGAATCCTAAAGATGATCTGAGAGACATGTTTTACAAGGTGAGGGTCCACTTCAGGGCTGCTTAAATACAACCTCAGCTGGGCCAGATTTACAGACAAACAAATTTAATTGGGACAGAAATTTTCTTCGGCCTGTGAGTAGCGGATTAAACTAAATATTGTTTATTAGGGCTGTCTCGATACCACTTTTTCACTTCCGATACCGATACAGAGGGTTGAGTATCGGCCGATACCGATACTTGCATTTTGTTATGAGCAAAATATTGTATCAAACCTCACCTCAAAACCTTAAGGTGTAACTGATAAAGTCCACAACAGAAGGTGTGAGAAAAATTTTGTCATTAATTATTAACCAATGAGTTAATTTAAAATAAATGTGAAGACTTTGTGTAACACACGGCACATTTCACATTTCTGTTGTAAGAAAAAACAACCTGAGTAAACCCTGTAGAAAATGAACTAGGGAGATGTCGTACAGGGTGCTGAGGTAAAAGGGCTGGATAGAAAATGTTGATCACCTGGTATTGGCAACAGTATCGGCATATTTCAGTGCAGGCCGATACTTTCTGATCCGTCTTTTTTTGTTGGTATCGGCACCGGTACCCGATACTGGTAATGAATGGACAGCCCTATTGTTTATGGCAGATTCCAAACTTGTTTTATTTTTGTTATTTATTGCTACATGTTTTGCTTGTACAATGGTCATTTTGTCAGACAGCTCCAGTTATAGGATGCAATCAAATTGTACTTTTGTATCTTTTATCCCCCTTTCAGAGTTTCTTTCTCACTCTGTGGCTACTTATTACTTTTAATTATCAGTATGCATTAATTTAAGAATCCAAACAAGCTTATATTTGAATTATTTAAAACCATAAATAAGTCCAACACATGGCCTATTCATAGTTTTCATATTATGTTCATATTTTGCCTGGAATCTACAGGAATAGGAGCAGTTTATTTCTCTAACTTTGGTTTGGAAGCAATGTTTGTAGTGCTATTATATTTTATTTGGCTTTAAACAACATACATATGGAGTAATGCCCTTTCTTATGTCCATAAAACTAAACACGAGCCTTCAGCCCCGGAAAGTGTATCTCCCGCTCAGTCACAGTGGCTGAAAGGCTGCTGCCCTCTGTTGTTCACTGTTTGCAGCAGGTTTTTTCTTTTCGCCACACTTGAAGCTGTGGGTTGGCAGAACAGAAGCTGGGAGACATGGAAGTTGGTTCTGAGCCACCAGTTCATGTCTCAGGGTCAAAGCTGGTTCTTCCTCAGCTTGTCTGACTGACTTAAATGAGCATAATAACCACCATCTTCTGTCTGCTCATTCTGTGCTGCTTTGGTTGACAGTCTGTAAACCTTCAAACCCCCCCAAAACTTTTTTCTGTTTTGATTCAATGCAAAAATATCATGTACTCAAATCCATTAATGTAGGGCTTCATTATACATTTTTTAAATGCCCCTTTGATGTAAGACCTCTGCTTTCTGTTCTTATTAATTCATTTCATATGTTAACTGTTTCAGTTTCAATTTCAGTGATCATAATCAGCATTGTGATAAAACTCTACAGATCACCTGATCTTTGCTCCGCAAAATAGTTTTCGTTCTTCTTTAACTCTTCATCCACAACTTGTCCCAATCTTCCACATTATAACACCTTGCTTTATGTTAGTGTTTCTGTCATCTCGTAAAAGTGTTTTTCAGTGGATGTTAATGTTTTTTTGCATTTCCAGGCCACTGTAAGAACCCAAACTTAGAAAAACATGAACAACAACACCAGCATCGGGTGTGTGAACAGTGACTGTATGAATGTGAAGGACCCGTTTCTCACTCTGAACATCCCCCCCCTTGTTTTTTCCTCTTTCTTCATTTCCTAAAGATCCTGCACGGTTTCAAGGAGCAAGTCGGGGAGGAGAACTGGCAGCAGTTTTCAGAGCAGTTCCCTCCACTGCTGAAGGAGCGACTGGCAGCCTGCTACGGCGTTTAAATTCTCTATAACCACCCAGGAGGTAATCCCCACGCCCTCATCCATCCAAGTCGCGAAACGGTTGCAGACTTTTAACATCTCGTTCCATCTTTTTTTTCTGTCCTGCAGGTGAGCCAGCAGGAGGAGGGTGAATGGGAAACTCATCCATCTGTGTATTGCACTGCCCTGATCTGGGGGGAGGGAAGAGGGACGCTTTCGGCCGCTCCCCCTGATGGACGGCCCCCACACCCTATGTGTTTGTCCATAGAGGGAGGGTGGGCGGGTGGGAGGGAGGGACAGTGGGAACACCTCTAGATTAACTAGGCAGGGACCCGACACAGTAAAACTAACTGGTAGGGACAGATAGAGAGGAGGACACAGAGAGATAGACGAGTTTGGGGGAAAAAATTAAAAAGGAAGAAAGAAAGAGGCACAGAAGAAAGTTCAGGGAAAGAGAGGGAGGGAAATCACTAACAAGGCAGGGAAAAGAGGCACAGAAAGGTCTGTTGCTTGGGACAGCTGAGATTTTAACGGGATTCATAATGTGAGAGTAAAAGGTAGTTTGACTGACAGACCAACATACACAGACTCACATAAACTTGTACATGCAGTACATGGAACAGACAGCAGGTGGCATTATGATTTAGACTTTTTGAGACCTTCTACATGTAGTTAGGGACAGACAGGTGTTTCAACTCCTTCATCTTCTGGGTAATATCGTTATTTTCTGGGGAATAGGATTCAATATCAATACTTCATCCGTTGCTCTCTGACCTCTGCTTAACTGTAAGATAATTTCGCAGTCCCCCATCAATGTTTCCTACCTTTGTTTTTTCCCACCGGAGTGCTGCTTCTCAGAGCTATCCACCGATCGAACATATTGCTGTCACGTATCTTTTTTTTTTAATCCTACCTGATCAAACTAAAGAGCAAGTGTTTTTCCTTGCGGCTTCACGGAAACCATTCCTCTTAGGAAGGGAGGACTAGGGCTAACACATCTGTTTTCTCACATGAATCGGGAGGAAATTACACAAAGAAGAAAAAAAATCACATCCTTTAGTTTCGTCTCAGAGGGTATGTCTGTTTGTGCGAATGCGCCCGTGCACGTGTAGTTTGTAAATCCTTACTTTGGCGTTCTGGGTTAACAGTGTGTGAAATGTATTGTTTTGGATATGGTACAGAGCTAAAAGAAAAACAAAACTAGATTTTAAAAAAAATCCAACTTGACTCCCACCGCAATGTCCTTGGCACCTGTTAATTGTGACCAAGTTTTTGTGTGTATGCGTGTGCATGAGTGAGCGTGTACGTGTTTGTCTACATCCGTACTGATACCCATTTTGATGCCATATTGATATCTTTAGTAAAACAGTGATTGGCAGTGTCATTGTGATCTTTATGATGTTTTTATAATTGGTCTTTTTTTTTTTTCTTTTTTTTTTTTTGCTGCTACTGATGATTTTTGTTTCTATAGTGGACTTAAATTCACACACTTAACATAAATTTGAATTAATGCTATATTCAGTGACTGTTAAGTTGTTTTTGCACTTTTTATTTTACTGTTTGTTTTTTTTCTTTTTTGTATGATTTTTTTTTAACCTCACCCATATGATATGTCTTGACCCTAATGTCAGTGTTTGTCATACTGTGTTGCACTGTGAAATCAAGTGTCTTTGACTGGCAAAAATATCCCAATACTAAATGGCAAATAAAAACAACTTTGTGAAACTGCGACTAATCCGCACTTTTACAATGACTAACCTTGCCATATTGCTGAAGTGTGTGATAGTGTGTGAGAGTGAGAGAGAGTAGGCATTTTGGGGGAAAACCTGCATGAGTAAGTGTGCATGAGTATGTAATTTTTTTGCCTATGAGCATGTTTTTTCGGATAGACGACATAAGGGTGCAAATAATTTTCTTATTTATTTTTGAAGGGATGTAGCTTGCTCCAGCCTATGTTGTGTGCATGTTTTTTTTTTAAATTGTGTGTATGTGTTTGTGAGCGTGCAGTAGTGTGTGTATCAATGTATATTTTGCAGAGTAACATGATTGCCCTTTACACATCAACGCACCACCTCACTTCACAAGAAGAGAGCACAGTACATTTGAAAAAAATAAAGAGCTAGGACACTGCCAAAGAGCAAAAGCCACTGAAATTTAAAGAGGGCCAATAAGAAGAGGCAAAGCTGGCGTTTTTTTCAATAATAATCATCTGCATCGTGCTGATGTGGAAGTTACAGGGGCACTAGGGCTGTAATGGTTCATTCATGCTTAAGATTTTGTCAGCAAATTTCAATACAGGGAATTCTATTTTTACACTTCAAAGCTACCATTGCTGCGCAGCATCTAGACACGTGGACACAGACAATATTAGCAATGGATCTGACCTAGACTGTGACCATGGAGATAATCAAACCCCTCATTAGTCCCTTCAAACAGGCGACAATCCGAGTCTTTTTTGTTTTTGTTTTTAAGTCTCAATTTTTTGGGAAAATGTCTTTATCCGTTTTAGTCTAATAGTTTAACTCAAGTTTTCTAGTTCCATGAACATTTTTTTAATGTATTGGAAAGATCAGTGCAAGAGTTTTCAGAGGATACTGTAGTCGTGTGCTTCAGGGCCAGTCAGAGTAAAAGGAAGAAGCTTTATGAAAGGGAAAAGGTGTTTTCTTTCATAACTCTGTTTATAGAATAGAAATTATGATATTGCATTAGATTTTGACTTGTAAATATACAGATCAGTCATGATATTAAAACCACAAACAGGTATAGTGGCTACCACTGCCTTTATTTAAAATGCAGCTTTCTCTTAGCCTCAACCAAGAGAGAGTGACTGAATCGGAGGCGGTCTCCGGGCTTCTAAGCTTTAAACACACATCTGATGGGAAAAAGCTCAAAAGACCACAGCCCTCAGGGTCCAATGGATCTGCTTCCTAATGTTCCCGGTCTCCAGCACTTGAGGACACTCAGATGTTCTTTGTCCACACCCTGACTGGTCAGGGTGACACGAGGAGGAACGATACTCAGTATGAGGCTGGTGGTCAAAATGTTATGGCTGATCGGTGCACAATCAACGGAAGAAAAAAACTTTGGTACCTTACTTTCACCAAATGGTTCCCTTTCTTTGGAGGTAGCTTTGGAAATAAAATGCTTTTGAGTCTGTTATATGCTTTATAGTTTATGTGTGTATAAATGGACTGAAAATCCAGCTGGATTCTTGAAATAAATCATGTCATGCATGCTGAAGAATGGCCATAATACTTTAGTCTGGCGTTTTTTATCAGAAGATGAGATGAATAGAGCTTTACTGCTGGAAATTTTTGGGAGTGGTGAGAAGAATGTGAAATTATGGGAGGAAAAAGCAACAGAAACACCCATATAATGTAATTTCAAATACTGACTTAATCATAAATTATGTTTTTTTTAGTGCACTGTATCAATTCAAGTATATTTTGGATTGAAAGAATGTTTTAAATCATTTTGTAATTAACACTTATAGTCCTGAGGAGAAAAACTAAACTACATTCAACAACATGGTGCCGCATTTAAAAAATCCACCTGCTTTCCTACCCTGTCTGTGATAATATCCATCACTAATACTGACACCATGGGGTCAAAAGAAAATGAGAAAACTTCTCTAGGAAATCATGTGTAGTGTTAAAAGAAAAGAGTTAAAATTAATTCTGCTTTTGTTTACTTTTTACACATTAATAATGTCTGGTAAAAATAACCACAGTTATTATAAACTTTACATTTGATCTGTACTAAAAGATTACTGTAGCTATTGTGTGTAGTCCACTGCATCTTTAACTTGTGTAGGTCACTGTAATGGACAAAAATGTCCCGCCCTAAAAAAAAACAGTAAAAATGACAATAATATATTTCCACTTTCCGCTCAAATGGTTTAACCCTAATCAAAAATGCAAATATGTAATTATTAAAATTATTTTTTACCTTTTAAATGCCTATTTTCTACAACAAAGTCACCATCCAATTCCTGCAGGACACCGACCTTTGAAAACCAGCCTGGACCTCTCTGGCATACAGTAGGTTTAGGTTATATCAGCAGTTGCGAAGGGGCAACATCCACTGGAGGGGAAGAAAAAAAAACAAAAAGAGCAAAATCTAAAAAAGAACACAGAAATGGCAGAGGGGCTTAACTTTTTTTGTTTACCAGCACACAAAAACTCGACACTCCTCTCCAAAACAAATATTTTCATCTAAAACACCACCAGCTAAAAACATGCTGGCAATCACAAACAATTACTCAGACTTTAAACTGCTGGAGGAAATCTAAAAAATATTTTAATTAACTCCTTTTTTTAACATGTCAGCAGTAAATCTGTTGTGATTTCAACAAAAGGAAAAGCCTGAGCATATCTGCTGTTTTTGCAGAGAGAAACGTGCTTACAGATTTCATCTCTTAAACCAGGCAGCTTCCTCACAATCTTTGTGTTGAAGGGAGATTAATGAGCGTGCATGATGACGGGCTCTAAGAGCAGAGTCATGCATGAAGTAAAAGCACCTGCAGGAAGTCTATTTTAGTTCTATAAATCTACTGAGGCTTCTATTACAAAGTTGATCATCATTGTTTGTGTCTTGATATTAGTTGTTCCCCCTGAAGGCTGAGGTGGAGCTTGTTCAGGAAAGTCCCTCTGCTTTCTCCTTAGATTTTACCCAGCAGTTCAAAGTCTCAATGAAACTTTGTGTGTCTACTACCTGGATAATGCCTGCAGTTTAACCCCTTGATGCTTGTTGCTGCACATTTGTGACAAACCACTTCTGCTGTTATTTCTATTTGTCTGCTTTTATTCACTTGTATTTAAAGGGATACTGTATACCTTTTGGCAACTAAGGGGATAAACCTTTAACTTCCCACAGGCCACATGACATTGTTGCAAACTTAAACAGTCTCTCTCTTTGTGGAGTCCTCAGACATTGTCTTCACTTTCTTACTTTGTTCAGCTTTGACCAACTGTCAAAGAAAAAGTAGCGTGAAGCTCAGCCTGTTGTGTTTTATAGCTGAAGATCAAAGTTCTGCAGGTCACATGAACCATGAGAGACGGATCCGCTCATGCCAAGTTACATGTCTGGTTGCTGAAGAGGGAAACCCCTCAGAGTGTCGACATGTGTCAAACAATGCATTGACCCCACAAATCATCCATTAATTCTCACATTAGACTGATGATGGGGTGAAAAGTTCAATTTTTAGGGGAAATTTCAGGTTTATGACCCCGAGTAGCCAAAAGTCACACAGTATCCCTTTTATTTTTACAACTGAATATTATGTAAATTAATATTTTATTTTATTGCTATCTTTTTTGGTGATAATTTTTGTCCAGATTTTTGCCAGTATTTATTTTGCCTTTATAGATTTGTTTAAAAAAAATCAGGTATTACAAGGTTTATCATTTCCTGAAAGCTTATATAACATCATGAGATGTCCAAAAACCCATTAATGTTGAGAAAATGATTTGCAACTTTTACAATAAATTAGGGAAATTGTTATTGTTATTTAGTGTGCTTTTCCTATTTGGTCAAAATTGTACAAAAATAAGAAAAAGTTTCCATTAATATTACTAATAATGGATGAGAAGAAAAAACATTTACATTATTTTAATATTTAACACCCATTTATGACATACACTGAGTCTCTAACAATATCCTTAACTTATTGTTAATGGTGTAAAAAGATACAAGGGACTTTTTTACCGTGAAATATTTTCCAGAAATCAGTCTGGAGCATTTAAGAGAAGGACCACAGTGATGAAATGTTATTTATTCCATAATTTAATCTAATCGGTTTTCTCTGTATTTATATGTACAATTTCATGATGTATAATTTTAATCAATTACATAGATACTACATCAGTGTGGAGATGATCTCCCAGACAATAAGGTGAACCACAATCACCTGGACAAAAACAGACGGATGCAGGAGTTCACAGACACAGGTCACTTGAAAATGACACAAACCTGGGTTAGACAAAGGCTACAACAACAAAAATACAAAGAAAAAAAAATCCACCCCTCCCTCTGCAGTTCCCTCCTCTCTGTTCACAAGACCTCATGTAACATGAGCAGGCTTCACAAAGGGCCTGCAGCTTCTAGCAGAAACATTTACTATAAGTCTTCCCATAGGGTCCTTTAGATACGACAGGAAAATCAAGGTAGCAGCTACTGGTCCTGAAGAATATCTATAAGCCCGACAGACAGAGTCCACTGGATCTACAGCTACACTGTGCTAAAGCTGACATGAATTTTTCCTTCTGATTTCCTTTCAGTGAGTTTCTTTGCAGTGAAGGCAGTTGATGACATTGCTTGAAAAAGCCATTTTCCTGCATGATTTTTGCTCTTTCCATCCGTTTACCATCCGAAGTGATGTGCATCTGCTTCTGTAAAATAGGAAGATTTCATCTGAACCTAAAAATGAAGCCAAGGAGAAAGTCTTTTTTCCGCACACAGCTTTCCAAAAGGCCAGCTGTTCCACTTTCAACCAGACAAAATCTCCCTAGGTGGTCGGTCCTTCATTGTTGTTGACACAGCCATGTGTTTTAACAGAAAACAGTTTCCACAAATGTGTCTTTCAACCTTTTCTCCCCCTCTTCTTTCCTTCTCAGTCCTTTACTCGAAATGTTTCTGCAGGCTGAAAGGTATAGTGCTTACAGCAGAGACAGAAAAAAAAATCAACATTCTGAGTAATTTTTGTAGCTCTGTTCCTTTTTTTTCATCCTCTTAGGTCAGAAGTTGCTGAAGAGCTCTTGTTTCTTGCTCCAGTCCATCGGAGGGGCTCTCTTCTTATTGCGGGAGGTGAGGGCCTTTAGTTTCGCCTCAGCAGCCGTGGGACTGAGGCGCAGGCCGCTGTCCATGACAGGATCTGAAACACGCCGGTCGTCCTCTTCAGGAACCTTTAAAACATGCAAACAGACATGATACATATGCAGACAACCCTCCTTCTTATCATCTCACCGTTCACTATCTGTCCCGATTCATTTAGCCTCTAACGTCTCCTGCTCTAACCTGGAAGCTCATGTCTGAGCTGCTGATCTCTGATTGGGTGGTGGAACTTCTGGAGGACTGGGATGCTGAACTCCCATTGGCCCGGGATTTCGGAGACATGTTTTTGATGGGTGAGTCTGTCAAAGTGACATTTATGATTGGCGCTGCGGTGGGGAGCTCATTGGTCGGAGATGGCGTGGGCGGCGTGCTTTCTGTAGGAAGGTCATCCACATAGACCTCTGTAAGAGTCAACAGGACCAGAGTTAAGCATTTTCAGAGAGTATAGAGAGAGAGCTGTGCATTAGACCATGTGTGCCCTTTGACCTTTGATATGGCTGCTTGTTGGTACGATTCCCAGTCTTTGGAAAAGCTCGTCCGTCTCCTGGTCCACCACTAGGAGGCGGACTTCCTCTCCGCCCGCTTTAATGAGTGCCACCACCTCCGAGTGTCTCAAGCCCCTGGTGTTCGCTCCGTTTACCTGAGTCAGAGAGAAGTAACACATCAGGGGAAAACAAACAGTAAAGGATAACGGTGAAACAAAGGACAATAAGGAGGACATGCTGGGAAGGGCATCTTGCTGAAAAGAGCGAAACAGATTGGAAAGGAAGTTATTTGCATGTTGTGCTTCCTCCTTAGACGCTCTTCCTCTCCACATCATCACCAGCACATTTCATTTAGATGGAAAAGGACGGGCATGAACAGTATGTCTGCATGAGAATAGCAGCGACTTCCCATTTTCAGTATAATCACTAGTACCGTAACTGTTTTCTTAACCCTCGCATGCCCCTGGACATTTTTGTCCACTTCCAAAGTTCAAAACTCCCACATACAATCACCCTGCTCACTGGAGCTGACTTTTGGTGAAGAAGTGTCATCCTGTATGAAATTTCATGACAGCATTCATAATGCATTATAAGGCATTTATAATCGCTCTTAAATACAATTATAAACAATGTTTTATTATGCACTTTAGCAACAGTTATATAAAATTATTCTGCAACTTATAATTAATTAAAATAACTCATTCTATGGATGCTCTGAAGAGTGCATTATTATGCACTAAGAGTGCCTTCATACACCATAAAATGTGTTCATGGGTATTTAGGAGCAGCCGTATAACTAGTCACTATAATTAATTATAAGTTGCAGAATAATGTTATATAACTGTTGCTATGGTGAATCATAAAACATTATGTTTGTTTATAATCGTATTTATAAGGCATTATAAATGCCTTATAAATGCCGTCATAATGCATTATAATGTGGGCTTCGAGTAAAGTGTTACCTAATTTTTTGTTCAGTGTTAATTTCTTTTTTGGTACAACAGGCAATAGAAGGTCAGAGTTTTAAACAAGGGAGAAAAAGGGAAATATAAGAAAAATATATTAATTATAAAATAATTAAAATAACAAATTAATTTTGCTAGAACAAAATCGTAAAACAGCGAAATCAGAACTTAAAATCGAGAATCGAATCGAATCGTGACTTGAGTGAGTACATCCCTATCAAGATGAGTTAAAAAACCCTAGAAAAGCTTTACCCAACTTTTTCTGGCATGTAGAGTATTTCACAGGTAAAAATGGATTTATGTTCAACAATGAAATGAATTCAACAACATATCCTGGGGTCCTAATTCTTGTGTGTGTATACTTTAGTAACACCTCCACAACTCTGTCTCCGGCCCGAACGCCTGCTCTCTCAGCAGCTGAGTTGGGGTCCACGGTGCGAACGAACTGGCCATGCTTTTTCTTATCGCTGTGCAGGTTAAAGCCGTAGCCATGCTCATCCTTCACCAGGCTGCACAGACGAGGTAGAAGCTCAGCCTTCGGCTCTGGGGAAGGTTCAACCCGCAGCTAGAGATGGAGAGGAGACAAAAGAACAGACAGAAGCTTCCATGTCAGACGAAAGACTTTCTGCTCCAGGGAACTATTTATATTCAGTCTAACTCTAACTAAACTGAACTAATGTGCTTCACTGTAAATCTGTGTTAAATATTCCAAATGAAGACTAATCTGCAACTTAGCAGTGTCTGCAGATTTACGTTGAAACATCCAGAATCTTTAACCATGCTGTTTTGACATGTATAAAAACAACATAACACTTAACTGCATTACTTTATATTCATGACTTTTTACAAAACAACTTTTAATAAGTCATATGCATGCCCAACATTATTTCTCATTATCATGCAGCCAAACTGCAAATTATGGCTTCAAAACTGACCAAGTCATCAAAAACTAATAAAAATTTAACAGAAATGTATCTTCAAAAATAAACTTTTTCTCCCAAAGCCTTTGTGTAAGATTGCATTTCAGTTTTCAGATAAAATGTTTCATGACAACTGATGTTTGGGCTATTATCAATCTCTACTAATAGCAGTCATTAATGTGTTATACATTGTTGGAAAGCCTGATTAGTCATCTTTGTAACAATGTATAGCTTGTAAGGATGAGGCTTTGGTCAAGTGAGAAACACAGCTAAACATTTGGGTAACGCGCCAAATTTCCCGTGCAATATTCGACCTGTTGGTCTTAACTCTTATTTTAAGAATCTGATTCATGTGCTGTCAGGTTTATTACGGGAACCTCACAGATAAACAGATAAATCAGAGGCCATAGCTCCAGAATCTTGGACCTACCACCATTCCCTACAGAGTCAGAGTCAACACAGTGCTGTGGAAGTACAGATGATGGAATGACCTGCAGTGATTCCAGACCTCCAACCCAGTGGTGGGATCATGTTTGGCATGCCGCCATGCCAGAATGTCCAACACAACCATGCTGACCTAAAACCACACAGGGCTGAGAAATGGGATGAAATACCACAGCAAAATGTAACCAACGTGAGGAGTAGACCAGTATGGATCTTTCACCATGTGAAACTGGTCAGTATGTGTTTTTTTTCCCTCATTACTGTCTGTTAGAAAGTAATGATCCCATCACCAAGAAACTCAAAACAAGATTGAATATCAACATTCAGAAACTATTTTATGTAGAAGGTGGTTATAATTTAAGAGGTAAACTTAATTAAAAATTGTTACTATGTGTGTACAACAATAAGAAATTTTTCTGTTTTAGGTTGTGTAATAAAACTGGAATATATTGAATGTGGAGTCAAAAGCATGGATAACCTTTAAGTATTTAAAAGATTGTACAAAGAAATGGTTTTTCAGAAATGTGGCAATGTAGAAAGTCACCAAACCAACAGTTAATGACTGAAACTGTATAATGTTTGTATGTTTTGTGTTTGCTTTTTGGATTGTTGGGTGAGGAGCTGACTGGCCTTTTGTAAGGTGAATTTGATGTGGAAGACGGTGGAATTTAATAAGTTTCAACTTCTTCACATTCCTTTTCGAACATGGAAAAAGATTTTTTCGGTCTAGATGTGGTGGACTGCCCACCTTTGGTTTATTTTTTGTTGACTATTTTTATTTGTTGTTTGCTTTCTTTGTTCGTTTGTTTTTTTCTTATCATGTTCATTTCATTTAATTTAATTTCATTTATTTTTTTGTTCATGCCTTTCATGTCTTTTCGTTTCAATTTTACATACATATCAAATGTTCAGAATTAAATGAAAATCAACAGGAGAATCTAATATTTAGCTCAACAGAAGCACCATCCTTATAACTTATAAGCTCCTTATAAGCTCGTTGTAAAGGTGACTAGTCAGACTTTCTAACAAAGGCTGTCAGGGTGAGCTAGTGGTCACCTGCTTCTAAGTGGATCTGTCTGAACATTACCTCTAATCCTGATCCTCACATCCAACGACAAGATTTGACACATTGAATGACTCACCCACCTACCCAGACCTTGACTTTTACTACCAGCTACATGCGTGCGTTCTGCACCGGGGCTTCACATTATCCCCTCTCCTGTGGGTAACCGTGGTTATTATCGGTCTGGTAATACAGCTGAAAATGTGCCTTGATGGCTAAGCTGACCTGAGGGCTGTCTGACAGAACTCTTTGTCCTCTCTGCCACCATCAACTCCAGACTGAAAGGAGAGTGTCCACGGGGCTGTGAGTGAATAACATCAGCGAAGCCGTCTGACAAGCGAAGTGTGAGCTGCAGTCACGGAACCCCGCATCGCAGCGACAGACAGATGAAACTAGTTTTAAAGATCAGTTTGGGTCAGTGGCCCGTTTGCTATATTTATAATGTTGGCCCAAATAAACGCACACTCTGAGACTGCAAACATAATGACCTCAAATCAGACGATCCCTTTTAAGACTTCGTTACTTTTTCTTTCTCTGATATAGCTGTGTTTTTTTATTTTTAGTGTAGTAGTTTGTATTGTGAGAAGATTTAATCTTTTTCGTTTTGAAGTAGGAATGGTAACATTTACTGCCTCCAGCTTTCTAAAATGAAGGAATTTGCTGCTTTCTACCTAATAAATTAGATTTTTGGGTGTAGTGACCATCTGATCAGTGGCTGTTGCGCTCCCCTTTCCCTCTTCATCTCAGGTTTTAAAGCTCACAGACAAAAAAACTTGGGACAGGTTTAGTCTCTCTTTCATAGATTTCCTGGAAAAAGGAAGTTTTAGACTTTTGCATCCTCAAAACATCAACGTTTCAATCCCGGCAAATTTCCCTAGAAAAGGTAGGAGTGAGGAGGCATTTTGGAGCACATTAAATGTCTGTTATATCGAGGATTGCTTTATCTTTGCTGTTAGAATTAGGTAGGAAAGGGACATGTTGAAGGACAGGAATATACAATTTTATTTCTTAAGATAAATTAGATAAAGGTTTTAGTTCTGGTTGCATTGTTGCTTGTGGAAGCTCCTAATTGAGTGACTTGGAAGAATCTATGAATCTTCAAATCAAAGGAAATGAGCTTTAGTGCTTCCTATACTGTTTCTGTTGCAAAGGAGATAGTAGGACCACACTAAACGTCCAAATGGATTCACATGAAGACACTATTTAACATAGAAGTGATTTATTTGATTTACAACCCCCAATTTCAAAATAGTTTGGATGTTTTGTGAAATGCTACAGTAAAAACATTGATTTGCAAATCACATAAACTCCTAATTTATTCCTGACAGAACATGAACATCCAATCAGATGATTAACCCGAGACATTTTTACCATCTCATGGAAATTATGAGCTGATTTTGAATTCAATTGCAGCAAAGATCTCAAAAGAGAGCAACAAAAGGCTGGAAAAGTAACAGAGGCAAATGAAACCAACTAAAGAAGTTCCTGACAACCGAACAGAAAGGTGGACTCAGACAAACTGAGTTTATAAGTTGTGGAACAGTTTCAGACAAAATGTTCCACAACATAAAATTCCACAGCATTACGACTCTTTGGAGAAGTGGCTGCTTTTTTCTTTATTCAGCCTCGAAGATACATGGAGTCCCAAACTGCTCTTTGCTATTCCTTCTAGCTAAGGATGCATCAAATGATGCATCAAATGCTTCATCCTTCCATGAAATAATAGGAGATGATGCCGTACCAGGATTCCTTACAGCCACAACATTTAAAGTCACACTTGAATATTTTCATACCATCTTACTAATTTGTGTTCATTTTAATACACATAGAAACGGGAGGGTAAGCTTGAGTCTTCATTCAAAACCCTCCGAAGTTTGCACTTAAAAAAAGCAAGACAAAAAAGTTTCAATGCATGAGATGACAGTGGAAGCAAATTGTTAATAAAAATCATTATAATCACAGAAAAATGTGGCTCATCAAATGGTAGAGCAGGCAGATAAAGTGGTTAATGTGAAATCTTGTTTTCATTCATGATCTTAAATCATCACCTTTTATAATATTATAATACTTTGGCTGTATGAGCTTTTGTTAGTCCATATGTTGAGGTTTTGTAGTTTCCTCACAGTCATATTATGTTAGTTGCCTTGTCTTTAAGATTTCTGAAGTATAATTTCCAATACTTTGTTGGAATTTCCATAACAAATAAATAAATGAACAAATAAATAGATAAATAAGTAGATAAAAACAATAAAAATGGCATGAGTGTTGCTTTAAAAAATAAAAAAGGCTACCCTTTGGTCTGTGCATAGAATATGTTGTCTGACATTTCTCTGACTGTGACGATGAGGATGTAAATTATGTCCAGTAAGGTTTGCCGGGAGTCCATCGTGCTTGCTGTTCTCTGCTTGTTTAACTTTCTGATCAGATTAAATCCTGATTCTAATCAATAGTGTGTTCATTCCCATTGTTAGGCTGTCATATAAAGTCATTTTAATATCTCTTCTAATCTGATGTTAAGATAAGAAGAGACTCCTCCTGTTCTTTCTACTCTGTTAAGCTGTTTTAAGTTACATTTTATACTGTTTTACAGGTGACTGATCTAACAAGCATAAAAAGAAAAAACTATACCTTTAGTATTTATTATAAACATAATATTAGGGAGAATATGAGATTGTGTGTGTGTATAGTATTTGATGGTGTGAGAGCAGTGTGAAGTGCTGGTTACGTGGGTCTGCTGTATATGGGCATCTGCTGTCAAAATAACATCATGCAACAATGAAGTTGCGTCTGTATTTACATGTTAGATGGGTTGAATGTCAGTCACAAGACAAGGTAGAAAGAGTGAGACTGCAAGTTCTTTGTGTACTTATTACGGCATGGAAATCGTCCAGCTTTGGCCTTGATTCAGGATTAATTTGTTAAAATGTTTTTTTCATCAGAGCTGTGTAATCACAGGCTAAAAATAATCACACTGCACTTCATGCAGAGGAGGTGGACGCATCAACATCTGCAGTGATGTAACTATGTTGCACAGCGGTTGCTCTTTCATCATTTTCATCTCACTTTACTTGAATCTTTCCTTCAAAAGTTAAGAAAGACAGGCGTGATGGCAGCAAAGGAACACCCTCTATTTACTCTGCGTTCAGCTAAACAGATGGTAGTTTGACGTGAGCCGCCAGCCTTGCAGATCCTGGTCCGCTTTGTTTTGAGTCCAAACACTCTGTGAGAGCCGGCTCCCATGTTAATTCTTAAAGATAAAGACGTCATACTGATGTCTGGCGGGCGCTTGTGGAAATCGCACCCCATGGGCTGAATTTCAGGAATTTTGTGTTTGTTTGCATTTTTGTGCCATTTCCAATCATAATTTTGGTTTAAACTGAGTAATCTTTTCCACGTCTCTAAAGAAAATATGCATCATTGCCTTCGTTACTTTCTTTTTTCCCCAGGTGAGACTCAAACAATTCTATTACATAACCGTAAAGTACGAATTTATACTTGCATACAATGTTAATATTAACTATTTCCTGCATTTGTCTTTGCTTGGTTGCTTGTTTGTTTATGTATATGTCTATTGTTGTATTATTTATTTGTTTATTTGTATTTGTGTTGTTTTACATGTTTTACTTCTTGCATTTTATGTTCAGCACTTTGTGATCTTTATCTGTGAAAAGTGCTCTTTAAGTAAATTCTTTTACGTACTTACTTTGTATTTTTACTTAACAATTATTCATGTGATCACTGCATAGTAATGTGAATATTTTGTATGGCAGCATGCTGGATAGACTCCAGGAAGATTGGCTTTTTTTAACAGCTAATGGAGATCTGAATAAATTAAGTAAAATACAAAATAAAGAACCAGCTTTCGAGTCTTGTGTAACTCTCTATGAAGTGAAGTGAATTCCTGGTTTACATCGCCAAGTGGTGCAGACTCAATCACTCTCCTCTTCCCAAAATGAACTTTTGCTCTGAATATACAGTAATACCCACAGGATTCCTCTTGCGGAAAAAACAGACAGATGAGAAGAGTTTTGTTTCTTCTCTTCACTCAGGTAAGAACAACTCTTCCATGAATGCTGACTCATCTCAGTGTGCATAAAGAAGAGGACTCTTTAAACATAATGTGCACTTTAAATGCTTATAAACCGATAACAAGTGCTGGTAGTATTTGAGCGAAAGCTTGCCGTAGCTGGTAGGGATTAACAAGACGATAAAACTTGTTACTACATTGAATCACAGGAGGCAAGAAGTCTTAGTAACCTTCTAACTTATTTAAAGTGTGATTTCTCTGCAGCCTCATTTTAAATTTGGACTGTATGTAGTTTCTGTGCAGATATCCTCTCAGTCGAAGCAACAGAGGAACTAATTCATGTTAACCACCAAATAAGTCATGTGTTTTTAGTAAATGAGACGTTTCTAAGAGCTGATTCTTTGCAGTGGACAAGAAGAGTCGACTCTCATCAGGTAGAGGCGAATCTTTAGAAGGTGAAGGACATTATTTTGACTGCCGCACCATGCGACCAATCACATGACAGGCAAAGCTTATATCGTTACGTGAAAGAAAGAAAGGTGCCAGACCGGAGGAGGTTTAGTGGTGCAGGTCAAGTTTGCAGAGCACCAGCGCTTCTCAGGGACTCAAATCAAAAGAGTTGCATCTTTAAAAAGAACACTCACTACATGTGGACAAAAATGCCCAGAAACATTGTTTTTTTCTTTATAAATGCCTTGTTTGTGATGTCTTCTTAAACTATTTTATGCCATTTAATTTCCGACTATTGTTTTTATCTCCTCTGTGCACTTTATGGTTGCCCTGCTTTTGTTTGTTTGCGTCTCTTTCAGGCCCACCTCATCAGAAAACATACAAGACTGTTTAAAAAAAGGGCTGCTGTCTAAGGGGAATCCAGCACAGGCTAGCCAAGATCAGGATAGAGCTCAACAAACAAGAGATGCACTCAATGTCACACACAATCCTATCACAGTGACAGGCTGCAGCTTCCTGACCGTTCTGCAGAGCGCGTCTGGGAATCGCTGTCTTGGTATTCATTCTTACCTCTGTGTCTGTTGCTGATCTCCTGACTTTGCTCTGTGCGGTCATGTCAGTGGGTGACTCTGCAGGAGGATACTGAAATGCCAGTGTGTGGTTAAGTTTGAGGGACGGGGATGAGATCTCTCTGGGTATGGGAGAGGTGCAGGGTGTGACCCTGGGAGAGGGCCGTGGGGAGAGGGTTCCCATTTCAATGGCCAGGTCCTCTGTGCAGGCCAGACCATGGCTGTGCAGGTAGTCATCGGTTTCTCTGTCCACCACCAGCAGCCTGGTGCGGTGGGCCACGGCCCGGATGCGGTTCACCACCTACAGAGAGCAGAAAGGAATGACAGCCTGTAGGAGGAATCGTTTCCTCATTAGGGAAACTAATGTGGATCCTTAAATAAAGAACATAAAGAACAGCCATGAGCTTAAAACAAATTCAAATAATTAGCACGGTGTCATTTAGTCTACTAAGTGCAGCTTACAGTTGACTGCTTTGTACATAATAAAGTTTTGTTTAATGACAAAGACACCTGTGATTCCCATTACACATGATCACACTGATCCATTTAGTGGCCCCCTCCTCCTCCTCAGGCGAGGAAAAAGTCGTCTAACAGGTATGGACGTCATTGTTTGCATCTCTGAGAGTTTATGTTCCTTTCCTCGCCCATTTCTTTGATTTTCTGTGTCATTACTCACTTGGTGGTGTGTTTCACTCTCCACATTTTCCCCGTTCACCTCCACCACTCGGTCCCCCGGTTTGAGACCGGCCAGGTCAGCTGATGATCCGGGCTCCACTTTGCGGACAAACTGTCCACCTCTGTTCCGCTCACCGTGCAGGTGAAAGCCATATCCGCGCTCCTCTTTGATCAGAAAACAAAGCCTGGGTCTCAGCTCCATCTCCGTTCCTGCGCGTGAAGCGAAAACAGGTCAAAGTACCTCGCCGGAATAAACAGGTAGATGCGGTCCAAGATCTTTGCAAGGTCGCCGGTTCTTAATCCAACGTAGGTTTTCTCTCCTCAGGGGAAAGTAGATCATCATCATTTAGCATCATGCGAATCCCTTATTACTCCACAGAAATTTCGATATGCTGAACGAGGAAAATGAGTAAAAAAAGTGTTTAATCCATAATGGTAAGAGGAGCAGCGCAAAACGGTGCACCTTGTGCGTAAAATAGCGATAAAAAAACCCAGACAGGGACTAAGTTCCGTCCATCAGTAGAATAATCCAAGAGATCAGAGATTAGAAAGCTGTCCCACACACGTAACACTTAATTCTCCAAGTCAGCGGAGTGTGTGTCCTGCTGACCAACCCGGTCAAAGAGAGAAGGCGTCAACAACAGATGCCTGTAGCTATACCCCCCCCACCGCCTCCCACAGCTCACACCTGAGACGCAGCAGCCGCAGAAAAGACTGCAAGGAAATCAGACTAGTAGTTACTGTAAACACTAGTGGAGCAATCAGTGATTTCAAAGATCTGCCAAGGTGCGTTTGAAATACATTTGCCATTTATACAATTGCTCCCTTAACCTCACCTGCCCACCACTCCCTCCCCCCCAACAGAAAGGCGGAAACTTGCCCCAAGCGGTGCAGCTGAAATCCGTCACTGTGACCTGAGAAAGGAAATCTTCCTTATCCATCCTCTGGCCTTATCTCAATCGGAGATCAATAAAAGGGCAGTTGCGTAAAGGGGTTCATGAAATATAAGCATCTCTCTGTTTGTGATGTGGCAGCAGGTGCACACAAGCAGAAGTAATCCAGGGCAGCCAGGGTGACAGGAGGTGTGCTTCAGATCGGAGAAAGGAGAGGCTAAGGTGATTGAGGAAATTAAGTTAAAGCACTCAAGTTTTTAAATGAACAAATAAACACTTTTTTTAAGTGAAGAAATTATAATTCAATAAAAAAGAAGAGGACAAGCTAAAAAAGTGTAACAGTAGATCCTTTCCATTTCATGTTTTAGCTGGAGTTTAGTGTGGGTACAGAAGAGTAGGCCTATAGGGCCACTGAAGAAGTAAAAAACAATTATGAGAATTCATAAACTTTAAAACAACAACTTTAAAAACTTTACTTTTTTAGTTGGCATAATATTTTTTCAACGTTTGAATTTGGAGCACCATTCCTTATTGGCCTCTCTGCAGAGTAATGGATGCATAAAAGGTAGGGTAGCACATTTTTTCCAGAAGCATTTATTATGAGATTGCTTAAAATCATCTTCACATCCCTATTGCATCTTATTGATATTCTAACACAAAAATAAAATATTTTAGTCACCTGTAAAATGGACTGGACTAAAAAAAAAAACACCATACAATTATTTTAACCAGCCTGTTCTAAAAGATTGGATGGTGATATGTCTTTCAAACGCATTCATCATTTGCCCCTCCCACCTCCTCCCTGTACGTGTAAACATACAGAGTTCCCGCTGGAGGCGTGGCCTCAGGGAAAAGTCTGAAGACAGGGGTTGGACTCTAAAATTATGCAAATTATCCAAACGGTTTTTGAAGGATGTCCGACCCTACCTTTAAGGAATGTAGATTTTGTCAATAAAATGCTCTCCACCCTTCAGCTGCTGGCAGATGTGAAGAAGGGTATAAGTTTTATAAGTTCTAAGTATACGTTTTTCCGAATTCTGAAAAAATTTAAAAACTAGGAAAAAGAATCTTGGATAGGATTTTTTTTTCTTCCATCTCTGAAGAATATGAGAATTCTGAGAGAAAAGTCAAAATTCTTACTGATTGGGACATGTACAGAAACAACAGCTCCTTGGTGCAGTTGGGCCAAGTTTATTTCCTGGTCTAGGGCCCTTTGCTGCATGTCATCCTGCTCTCTCTGACCCCCTCTCCTGTCCAGCTACTGCTAAAAATAACAGGCCACTACAGCCCCAAACTCCTTTTTAAAACGAGGACATGCTCATGATTTGAAAAAACATATATCATGTTTAACAACGTACATTTAATTATCTTCAGAAAAACTTTGCAACATATTTTAGCGACTCAAAGGATTTTAAAGTTTATACATGTTTTTCTTCTCACTATGGGCGTCTGTTAAGTATTCATTACAAATTTGTTGCTGTTGTGTTTAATATTCGGAGGTAGCCTGTGTGAACACAATAAAAAGGCTAGGGCTAGGGGTGGAGCCAAGGGCCAGCCAGGCTTATGAGCATTTGTGGTGACTATGGCCACCCCTGTGAAAGGTTTGTGGCTCCGGCCGTGCTGAAAAGAGCTTTTTCTGAAAATTCTTGTTGGACCTTCTTTTAAAAAGTTTTAATAACTTTTAAGAGTGATTGGTCAGATGTTTTCATTTAATATTTCAGTTTAGGGGTCAAAAACAGGCAACTTACAGCACACTTTAGGGCAATAAAAAGGTGATTACATTCACTAACTTATGTGCATGCTTGACTAAGAAAAAAATGACAGCACAATGACGTGGTACTTAAAACAAACCAACCAGAATTCAGGGCAAATGTTAATAAAATATGACTTCACAAGTTGAATTAATTTTTATTTTATTTTGTAAAAACAAAACACAATGAAAAGTACAAAAATATATCATATAGTATGAAACGTTGAGGTGTTACAATTTTATAGTGTCAACGACCTACAAGTAAAAACAATAAAACACAAGTCCTGTAGATTCTTACAATAATACAATATGTTCAGTGAATGCATGCCGCCCACAGCTTTAACAAGAATCAGCAGTCGGCCTCCTTTTTTAGCTTCCTCTTTGGTCTAGTTGGAGAAACACACGTCAGCGATGGCCCCTTGTTTATCGTCTCATCTTCAATTGCATCTCTCTGTCTAGGTTCAGTTTTTATTTTAAAGGGAGACTTTTGACTAAAAGCGTCCGGTGGTTCAGCTTTGAGCCTCTTGGCAGGAGAGTTTTTGTGTGCGGATGGACAGCTGTACTGGTTCAGGCACACAGAGCAGAGCGGGTTTACGGGCAGACAAACCTGCTGTCCAAAGCCCACAAGCAGCCAGTTGATTTCACTCCACAGCTCCCTGCAACAGAGGAACGCTAAGATGAATACATGCATATGCCTCACTACATCTGTGGCCACTTAAAAAGAGCAAAACAAGCTTTAAAACACAAAACTTGGATATTTTCATGTCACCGGTTTTCTCAACTGCTTATAAACAATTATGCGACTACTGGGGGGTATTCCAGGTAGGTGGCTCAACAAACTCCGAGTCTATCCGTGAACTCTGAGTTGACTTACCCCTAGATGGGAAACTCTTGAGTTTCCGGTTCCAGAACAGCTGTTCTGCATTGGTTCAATCAACTCTGAGTATGTAGACCCTGAGTTTCGCTTGTACACAAGCTCTAGGAAAAGCCATCATCAATGGAGCTCCGATACCGCGACTCATCATGACAGCAATGAATAAAAGAACAACTTGTTTCACTCCAATGGAGTCGGAAGTGTTGGAAATGCAAGCTTATGGCAACTAAGAACAAGTTTCTCTGCGAAAATGCAACAGCTACAAAGCAGATCGCGTCAATGCCTTAATGTAAATGTAGCTTATATTCTATTGATCTCATATTGATTGTGATATTGCATCTTACTTATAAAAAAGGTGCAGAATGTAACGTTCATTTTAGGTGCGGTCAATCAGGAGGGAACGTTCATGGAAGCAGTTAAAAATGAAATACAAAAACATCTTTCAAAAAGGAAAAGCATATCTTGCTGGGCTATA
>JAVQJG010052085.1:0-10436 GCA_036024015.1 Craterocephalus amniculus | reverse complement strand
GAAACAAATATCTCAGGGAAGGATCCAAATCTCAGAAAAGTACCATAGGTGTCCAGTACACTTCAGTTTACATCACAATTAAGGCCCCACTTGCAAAAAAGTGGACTTCTCCTTTAAGGGCATTTTTCTTTGCTTTTTTTCTTTAATTCTACCAGAGTACAATAAAAAATATTTCCTCCGCATCCTTGCAGATTAGTTCATCTTCTACTCCCTTAGCTCTTGTATTCCACTGCATCTCCTGAATGTAAAGCATTAGAGATCTTATACAACACTAAACAACTAAACACAGTTTCAAGTTGATAGATTCGGTGATGTTTTGACCACAAACTAAACAGCCGACCACATTGGTTCAGCTTGCAAATCTGACCAGCTTTATACTGGGTTGCATGTTTTTTAATGCAACAAAGAAGTTCTTAAGGAGAGTTTGTGGAATTGTTGAATTGCTTGATGGACTGGAATATTTGAGCAGTCTAACTTTATTAAATGACAAGACTTTCTCGGTCAAAACTCTGAACCTGAGCTCTCTCAGAACATAAAAAGCTAAAATAAACAGAAGCAAGTCCTTTTGTAGTCTCCTGTGAATGTTCATGCTTGTACCTCTCGGGTTTGCTCTGTTTGGTGTTTTCATGCATGTCTGCCATGGTGGGTGCAGCTCTGACTCCCTTCGTCCTCCCTCTTGTCAGGTGCAGCCCACGGCCTGTCATCAGTGCTGCAGATGCTGCTAAGCTACCAGGACATGCTCAGCGGAGTAGAGAAGGACCTGGTGTGGCAGAGTGTTGATTTCCTCATGAATCAGGAGCAGAACTGTAACTGGCCTGCAGAGCTGGGGGCCATCATCGAGAGAGAGAATGAACTGGTGCACTGGTGTCATGGAGCCCCAGGTAGGCTCACTGTTGATGCACATCATTGCATTCATGTGCTGATACAATTCCGTCTTACAACAATGCTCCATCCTCTTGTGCAGGTGTGGCTTATCTCTTTGCAAAAGCCTATCTGATCAATAAGAAGCCTCAGTATCTGGATACTTGTATCCGCAGTGGAGAGCTTGTGTGGGAGAAAGGATTGCTGAAGAAAGGACCTGGGATTTGTCATGGAGTTGCAGGCAGCGCTTATGTCTTCCTCTTGCTTTATCGGCTCACGGGCAACTCAAAATACATCTACCGTGCGCAAAGGCAAGAAATCCTCCTTCCTGTTTTACACCATAATCAAGTCGGCAAGCAATGAATCGTATGGGATTCAAAATACACGGCAAAACACCAAAGTATTTGGTTTCACTTTCAGTCTGGGGGGGGATGCAGGATCGTTACCCAGATACTGCTCTCCTCTTCTAGTTCAAGTCACAGAGGTTTTCTAAGTTTGTTTAATTCAACTTAAAAGACAAAACATACACTTGCTTCCTGTTTGTTAAAAATTAAATTCAAAATCCTGCTGTTAGTTTACAAAGCACTGAATGGTTTAGGGCCAAAATATATTAAGGAACTTCTGGTTTGTTATGAGCCAACCAGATCCCTCAGGTCATCAAGGTCAGGTGTACTTTCAGTTCCCAGAGTCTAAACAAAAGATGAGGGGCAGCGGGCAGTCTGCCGAAACTGTCAGCAGTTTTAAATCGGGGTTAAAAGCTTTTCTATTTGTAGCTTTTTTGATGAGTGATTATTTTCTCTGAGGGTTTCTTTCTTTATTTTATTTTGTGATTTTGATACTTCTTAAAGCTTTCCGCACTCTGCTGTAATGTTTCTAATGTTTGTATGTAAAGCACCCTGAATTGTCATGTACATAAAATGTGCTATACAAATATACTTGCCTTGCCTTACATGATGGTAACTGTTAAAGCTACAAAAAGCACTAAAAATGCCATACCAGTGTGGAAATCATTATATGTATCAGATTAGACAGATGCCCTTATGGAGATTCACATACCTTCTTAAGATTAAATTTGAAAATTTGCCTCAGTATAACATTCCTGAGTAACCCATTTACTTACACATCTACTCACACACCTCTTTATTTTCCTCTTCTTCCCACAGGTTTGCAGAGTTCATCTTCACTGAAGAGTTTAAGGCTGGTTCGCTCTCGGTAACCAGCATCTATAGTCTGTTTGAAGGCCTGTCAGGAACAGTTTGCTTCCTGGTTGACCTCCTGCAGCCTGACCAATCAGAGTTCCCTCTGTTTAGCGTCTTTGTATGAATGAAGCAGGAAGATGCCTCTGCTCAGTGATCCCAACAAACAGAACCCCTTTGACATCCCTCAAGAACTTGTCGGATAGACTGTAGTAAAAGGAAGAATGCTGTAATCAGATCAGCAGATGGGTTGGTTTTGTTTCAGATTTAGAAAAATCACAAAGTCACTTCCTGAAAAACAATAATTGTGTTTTGTGTGGACATGCAATTTCCAGGCTTCAGCAGATCTCATTGTACCCACTGTAACATCATCTACAATGTAGTCAATAAATCAGAGTACTACGCTGCAGCAGAGCTTAAACGATTAATGTAGACCAAAATCTAAGATATATCTTAATACATTTGTTTGGAACTTCATAAAATTCCAGAAGTTACTAGAGTCATCGCTTGAATGTATTACATCCATGCAAACAGGAACTACAGAAAATGTTTAGACATGTATAAAAGAGATTAATTTTACACACCTAATTAACAAATTCTACAATGACAATACTATATATAAATATATATCAAAGCCCTTTCAGATAATAAAAATCTGGTTTGATGGTTGATGCTACAGCTTAATCGGCTTTCAAGGTGACGCTTTCAGGTAAGAAACACGTGTGCACTCCTTACAGCTGAAAGTAAATGGAATCACAACCAAGTATCATACCACTGTTTTAAAAAATGAAAAACAAGAACCACATTATGCCTTTAAAAGTTTTTCTATGGCTTCAACAGCTGAATGTCACATAATGCAGATCTGTCAGTTTATATCTTTGGAGACATAATCTTTCAAATTACTGCTGTTGCAAGCTTCAATGATAGAACAAATGAAGGAATTGTGATACTATGGTGACCAAAACACTAACAATTTGACCTATTAGTTCTGCCTGACTATTGCTGGTTCTGTTTGGTTCTAGGGTTCTGACTTGTTTCGACTAGTTATGGGGGCTTCTGATTGGTCTTAGGAGGGTGGTAAATGGTTTTGGGGGCTTCTGGAAAGTTCCAGTGGTTATGACTGACTGGTTATGACTGGTCCCCCACCCCGAGAACTAGTCTGAATCCTCTTAACTAGTCTGAACCATCCATAACTCCCAGGACCAGGTAGAACCTTCCGGTTCTGGTCTGAACCAGTCGGAACCATCCAGGACCATCCAACCAGAACCCCCCAGACCTGTCAGAACCTACCAGAACCAGGTATAACTAAACAGAATCAGCCAGTCAGGCAGCACAACCTATCAAAATGTTAAAGTGTTTTGGTCAAAATGTTGTTTTACTAAATGTAAACTTGTTTTGCCCTTCCAGGCCAGGGTATGATATTGAGTTTGCAGAATCATCTATGTTGAGTAGAGTTGAAAATCTGTTAACTTCTGACAGAAACTGTAATTTCTTTTCTTGATGGTCTCATTTTGAGCAATGTTATGACTCACATTTGGTTACACTGTGTCTGTTATAGTGGTACGACAGTTTATTGATGTCTGAACTATGTAAGCTTCTGTGTTCAAATGCTCAAATTGTAATATGTTGTGATTTTTTTTACCCCTGTGTAATAAAAAAAAGTATGTTTGTGATGGGACGAACAAAACAGAAGGATGTCTTATTGATATGAGAAATTAATTTTACTACCAGTTCAGTTTGTACAAGAAGCAACATTTTGCAAGTTGGTTTTGTGGATTACAGTAAAAGATGGGTGTACTTAAAGTGATACTCTGGCCTTCAAAAAGTCTAATGTACAAATAATTACATGATTCAGTCAAAGAACAGTAGAAGATGCTTTGGGCAATAATAATGAACAAGAGGCTCACAAAAGTAGAAAGGCCTGTGTACAACAGCAAACCAAAGCAGATTTCTGATGCTACCTGTGCCTGTTGCTGAACATTCATAAGCTGTATGTGTGTATGTTTGTTTTTACAACTTGAGCGGTTCAAAATTACTCCAGAAATACTGTTATTAAGTGTAAGAAAGAAAAAAAAAAAAAAAAACATCTTGTGTTTTACTCCATGAAAGTCAACAGCCCTCTGCAACCTGATGTAATGTCAATTTAGTCAAGTCAAGTTTATTTATGGAGCACATTTAAAACAACCTCAGTTGACCAAAGTGCTGTACAAAACAAATGGATAAAATTAATAAATCAATATAAATAACACACATTAATGAAACAGCACTGAAGAATAAATAAACTACGATAAAATCATAACAATAGAAATAAAAACGCAACAAGAACAACTCTAAGAACCAAATAAAAACTCCTGCAGGAGTAAAAGCCAGTGAGAAGAGGTGTGTCTTTAATAATGATTTAAAGTTGTCAATGCTATTTGCAGATCTGATATTAAAGGGCAGACCGTTCCACAGTTTGGGAGCTGCAACGGAAAAGGCTCTGTCCCCTCTGCCTTTTAACCGTGATCCGGGGACCGTCAAAAGCAATTGGTTGGTAGACCTCAGTGCTCTGACAGGACAATGGGTCTTTAAAAGCTCTGCTAAGTAAGGTGGTGCTGTGCAATTAAGACATCTAAAAACTAGTAATAAAATCTTGAACTGGATCCTGAACTGAACAGGAAGCCAGTGGAGTGAAGCCAGCACCGGAGTGATGTGCTCTCGTCGCTTGCTCCCTGTCAGAAGGCGAGCCGCCGCATTCTGGACAGTTTGCAAGCGACGGAGCAAAGACTGATCAATACCAACATAGAGTGAGTTACAATAATCTAGTCTGCAGGTGATGAAAGCGTGTACTACTCTCTCTAGGTCTCTGAAAGGGAAATAAGACTTAACCTTACTTAAAAGCCTTAAATGATAAAAGCTTGATTTAAGAACAGAGCCAATTTGCTTGTCAAATTTAAAATCAGAATCAAAAATCACACCAAGATTTCTCACAAAGTGCTTACAGTGCTGAGATTAAGGAATGTGATTAGGAGAGCGGCATTGCTAATTTTTTGGGTGACATTCACTCTTAGCAGCATTTATACCCTGACAAAAAGCTGAATCTACGGAAGGATGAAAGAATGGGACAAGCTCTTAGAATTCTGTATGAGTATGGTAACGTAATAAGACATGAGGAAGGTCCTCATAGAGAAACAAATACAGAAAGTAACCAGCGCCATTTAAAAATGTCGACTGCAATTTTAACTTTTTAAATATTTTATCTTCAGTCTACATTAATTTCAATATAATACTGTAAGCCAGGATGGATAATCTAGCGACAGGTTCGCATATGCATGTTTCATTTCTAGTCTGGGTGCAGTACAGAGACAAATTTCTCCTGCTCTGTCTGCAGCAGGAAGGAAAAAGTAGCTAGATTAGTTACTAGTCGCTTTAAAATAAAAGGAAAAAGAAGTTGCTGGAGCGGTCTGGATAATCATTACGTAGCAACAGTATCACTAAATTTTTTTCCATACCGGCATACGTGTATGTGGTATTTTTAGCTCTGTAACTATACAGATAAACAAAGAACAGAACAAAATACAAATCACAAAAACAGAAACTCCAACCTGAAGTAAAAAAAAAAAACAACTGAAAACTCAACAACAAACCGAAGACTTAACATGACAAAAGTTAAAAGTTCAAAACAAAATCAAAACTCAGACCAGCTTCAACTAAAGAGAACAGAAATTACAGCTAAAAGGCATAATTAGCTTTGCAGGCTTGATCAGCCAAACAAATCAAACAAACAAAAGTTTGACCATTTGATTATAAAGCCAAAAAACAAAGCCAACAACAAACAAACGAAAGCAAAACAAAAAAGAAAAGTATGGCTCAGTGACATTGTGTCCCACACCCAGTCTTCTCTGTCAATGCCTCTGGCCCCCCACAAGCATACAGTAATTGAATGAAGCCCCAGAGTGCCTGGTTGGCCAGCTGGACTGAATTTGGCTCTGCACAGCTTTGTTCAGTCCCTGCCTATTAACCTCCTTCCATAACATCACTACTTAATTGTGATGTTCCCTCACTGAGAAAACATCTCACTCTAAAGTTTGTTTGTAAATGGTGAAAGTTCCAATTTTATATGGTACCTTTGAAGTGTATCTGGATTCTACATTTTACAGTATTTTCTCACACTCATTATCTTCACTCATAGAACATTTAGCAATGTATGTTTGCAGTCTGTGTGTGTGCAGAGCTTTCTCCTTTACAATCACACACTGATGATCATGTTTGAGATAAGATGGGGTTTTCACTTACCCAAAAACATTTGGACACTTAGAGGAGTTGGTGTTCAAAGCACCAGTTTGCCGACAGGAAGACAACCCTATCTATCACCGGTGTTACAGGCTTGGCTGCCCACAGTTTAGCATTTCTTGCCGTGGAGTGAGAGTCTTGGTGTAATTAGCCATGAGAATGTACAGTATGGGCATATGGAGTGTAGGACCAAACATTTTGGCAATATTTCCTCTTATAGTTCCCATCCCCCTGCCACATTTGGGTGAAACAAAGAAAGAAGAAAAAGATATTATGATAAAGTTGCAAGAATATAAAATGCTGTAATTTCTAAATGTTCCTGGCTGATTTTTGTTAGGGAGGCTCACCAGAGAACTCCATACTGCTGCTATCTAACATGGACTGTCTTCTCTATGGCTGGCATTAAAACTCAAAAATGAGATCATAGTATTCACAAATGTCTGCCCTCTAACATAAGATATATTTTTTGTGTTCTATTGTGTGCTGTGTTAAATATTGAGGAATTTGAGTCACATAAAACAATGCAGGGTGGGTATTCAAGCAATGAGTTCAGCAAACACCTCAATAAACCTGAGGAAAGAATCTGTAGGGGTGTTCCCTTTTATACTGGCCCAACGTCTCCACATGATCATGAGATTATAGGATCATTTCATGTGAAAACATTGATAAAAGCATTCATTTAGTTTCTATGAAACACATAAAAAAGATTATTTCCTTCAGTTTTTGTTAAACAAGGATGCCGTTTCTGTATATACCAACACCATCCACAACACGGAGGCAGCAGCACAGGAGCTGTTCATTTGTGACACCTGCTGCATTAATCAGTGCAGCAAAACAACCAATTGTAAGAATTATTACAATCATGAGGAGCAAAGTGGGCCGGTTTCCCCCAGACTCTTCACCCAGATAATTCTTGTTAGAGGATATCAACCAATCAAATTTTATTACATTTCAATAATAATTCATACACTGAAAGAAAGACATCCTGTAATAATTGTTTGTAATATTGTTGTGTAACAGCTGTTTTGGGGGTTGCCAGAGGATGTAGCTAATGCAAGATGAGGGCAACAATGAGTCTTCGGAGTCATTGTGATTTTCTGGTCCATGATGATGATAGGCAATTATGTGTTAACCAGCTTAAATGAGCTTGTGTACACACGCTCATGCTAATCGTGGGAGTCAGTGATGGGACTGTATGCACATGCACACGTGTTTTTGCAATAATTATGATACATATAATGGAAAGGAGAGTTGGTGGTGCAGTTCACTATTTGGGTTTCAGGATTAAAGTACTTTGAATAATGTGCAATTCTTAACCTGAAGGGGATCTGTGAACCTAATACCAAGTTCAAATTTAGCTAAATTGATATTGTAACTGCATTAAATTGTGCAGTGGATAATTCTTTTTTTGGGCATGATTTGGTTTTTAAGCTGTCAATTTTTTGGGGATAAGATGCAGAGCATGCGATTTTCAGCTGACATTTCCTACTACAATCTTCAACCCACATTAAGCCTTAATGCTTTGAATGAGAACCGCTGTTATCTACATTCACTAGTTTGCTGTGGTATTTGACAACCATTCAGGGACAAAACTGTTGTATGTGAAATAAAATACCATCACTATTAGCACTCTCAGATGGCTTGTAAACGTGGCTGACAACGCAAGGGTGAGATAAAGTAAATAACATCTTCACGTCAAAAAATTTCTAGAAACTGAAACATTAAACTGATGCTATCTAAAAATCTATGATGTATAGTTCAGTAATAAGGAAGAGGATGTGGATAAAACATGATAAATTCTGTATAATTTGTATGCTTTGAGCTAGCCTTGATCTAAGGGTCAGCTTTCAGAGACAGCTGGAGACACGTTGGTATTTTAAAAGGCAGATTAATATGTCTGCATCAGGTGACAGTAATGCTTGGGGTCAGCATCAAAATACCCAGGTCATAGCTGTGCGTTATCTTATCAGAAAATGACTTCTTTCAGGGACTAATATGTTACGAGGAAACTTCATGTGAAGAAAAAGGTCAGGGGGAAACTAGAATTATTGTTGAAAAAAATTGATAATTTACAATAGAAATTATTAATGTTTTTATAATGTTCACAACTGTTTCTTTGGTAATTCTTTGTATCATTGAACATGTAACAATATGATGAATTCAAAGCGTTGCCACTCAGAGAAGGTAATCTACTATTATTTGGGTCACTTTTATTTGGGAAAATGTGATTGTGATGTGTCACTGTGTCACTGAAGGCACCGGAGACATCTGTGGAAAACACGACTACCATCGCCTCTTCCACATTAAAGCCATACATTGTTACACTACATTTTGCTGATGGGGTTTGTTCCAAATGCTGCCACTCTCTTTAGGGTGAGCAAGCTAATGCAGAAGCTGATGGGGTAAATTTGTGGAGGTTGTGTGGTGCGATGGATTTTGAACCATAAATCTGTCTGCTTCACTTCTCTTCCCGTGCAAAACCAAAACCTGCATCTTTAGTGGAAAATCCACGGCCTTTGTCCAAACATTGGGTGACCAGGCACCTCAAAAGGTAGCACAGCATAGTGTGGACCAGCTAATAAACTGCCAGGCACTGTCTCAGGTGTATCCAAATATGGACAACTTACAGCTGATACACCACTTGATGGATGTCGCTGTAGAGAAGGATTTCCAAAGAGCTGCTGACTTTTCCTCAAATGGCCATGAGTGGGATGAGTGAGTGTTACTGTAATATGAGTGTATGTGGGTAATTAGGCTTCGCTTATCAGCACAGCCGGAGTCTAGCGGTTCTCAAGATGGGGTTTGCAATATCATCTGAGAGTGTTGCCAGATAATTGTAAATACAGACCACATTTATCAAATTGATTTGGGACTTACACTCACCGGCCACTTTATTAGGTACACCAGTCCAACTGCTCATTAACACTTGATTTCTAATCAGCCAATCACATGGCGGCATATCAGTGCATTTAGGCATGTAGAATGGTCAAGACAATCTCCTGCAGTTCAAACCGAGCATCAGTATGGGGAAGAAAGCTGATTTGAGTGACTTTGAACGTGGCATGGTTGTTGGTGCCAGAAGGGCTGGTGTGAGTATTTCAGAAACTGCTGATCTACTGGGATTTTCACGCACAACCATCTCTAGGATTTACAGAGAATGGTCTAAAAAAGAAAAAATATCCAGTGAGCGGCAGTTCTGTGGGGGGAAATGCCTTGTTGATGCCATAGGTCAGAGGATCAATCTTAGGCCCAATACTTTTTAATCTGTACATGTTGCCACTTGGGGACGTCATCAGGAGACACGGCGTTGCTTTTCACAGCTATGCTGATGATACACAACTTTACATCGCCGTGTCTCCTGATGACCTAGAACCAGTTAACACCCTTTTACACTGTATTTCAGATATAAAGTCATGGAAGGCAGAGAATGTCTTACAGCTCAACCAGGACAAAACTGAGGTTTTAATAATCGGTCCTGAAGACAAGAGACAGATGATTTCCCCCAAGCTGAAGAACTTTATACCTTCTCAGTGTGTGAGAAATTTGGGTGTTCTTTAAAATTAGTAAAGCCAGCTTTATGAACTTTTCGCTGGTCTCTGTGGTTTTCCCTGTTGTACATGGGACAGTTAACAGATTTGATCTATTCATCCCATAAGTTGACTGCGGTCGATTCCTCCTTTTCCTAACCAAAACAGGAATCCTGCAGGGTCCCGGCTTTTTCTCAGTACAGCTGTCAGTAGCAAGTCTACTACAGCGAGGACGCTGAAAACATCATGGCATGTTATCTGTGTTTTGAACTCTGCTTTTGCTCCCTGACCCTCCTGCACATCCTCCTATGCCCTGCTCTGCCAGGACAGATGGTCTGATAGGAGCATGGGGAGGAAGGGCCCTGTGTTTGTTGGTAGGTGGTGATCGCTGGGGTCCGGGCCGGGATAGAGACAGTATTCTGAGACCTTGGGTGATGTGAAGCAGAGGGTCTGGTGAGGAAGGAGAGCTTGGGGATGTTTGCCTCTCTGCTGTGTCCTTCACTCTTATCTGTGTGCTGATGTTTGGATTTGCCATCCCAACAGCATGACGCATATGTGCAGCAAGTAATCTGCATCCAGT
>JAVQJG010052081.1:0-12889 GCA_036024015.1 Craterocephalus amniculus | reverse complement strand
AACAAATATCTCAGGGAAGGATCCAAATCTCCAAAAAGTACCATAGGTGTCCAGTACACTTCAGTTTACATCACAATTAAGGCCCCACTTGCAAAAAAGTGGACTTCTCCTTTAAGTTTCAATAGGACACCTTAACTACACCTTTCATTACCTTCTTCTTTTTTGCTCTTTTTCCTCCACTTATTGTTGCTCTTCTTGTTCGTATTATTATTGCAAAATGTGACAATATTTACATTACAGTGAAGCTGAAAAAGGAAAAAAAGAAACGGAACAGGGAAAAAAGGACCGAAGAGATAAAAAAGATGAGAGTTGTGATAGACTCAGGGCCAAAGGGCATCTTTCTCTGTGAAATTACTTTAAAAAAACTATGTTAATGAAAGTCTTTTGCCCTTTGTTAAATATAAATAAATAAATCAATTAAAATATTTTTTTCCCGTAAAATGTGATTATCAAGAGGACCCTTGAAGCTCCTCTTGGCAAAGCTAATTAGTTTGGCACAACACAGCAGCCAGATCATGATCATGCTTGCTGCCATGACAACAACAAGCAGAAGAAATAAAAACAATGTAAGATTATAAACAAAAAATATTTTGCACACACAGTGTAGTCAAAAGTTTGGACACACTTTCCCATTAAATCCAGTGGGAAAGTGTCCAAACTTTTAACTTGTGCTACATGTTGCATTAATTATTGTATGATACGTCAATTACTATGGTGCAGAAGGTATACACAGTGAGGTAGAAGAAAAGTATCAGATCGTATAAAATAAGGTTTTGAGCAGATTTTTTTTTAGGTGTCACAGTATGTATCAGATATGTTTCATTAGGCATGGTGCCTTTGTACTCATTTCAGCTGGGTATGATTAACAATATGTTCAACATTTAAAATTTTTAAACCTTTTGCTTGAAATGGGATTGTATAATATTAAAAAAAGATTGTGTTGAAATTCATATATGGAGTAAGATCAAAAATCAGGAAGCTCCCACAAAAAATGACTCCTCTGTCACATTACCTCAATTTTTTTATTAAGTGCGAAAAAAAATCTGTTAAAAGTTCAAATGTAAGCCTCTATGCTTAAAGTACCAATTTCGTATTTTGAGAAATAGTCTCACTGGATTTGTTTTACTTTCCTGAAGTTAATTACAGAAGAAAGCTGATATTACCCAAAAGGAAGAATTCACATGGTTGTATTTCAGGGATTAACGGCTTCTGCTACTTGGAACGGGGCGTCACTGAACTGTGTCAGTTACTTAATTAGTATAAATTATTTACTTTTTTTTATAGGTTAAACTATTCAGGTGACATGCAGACATCAGTCAACAAAATCACCTTCCAGTTCAAATGTTGTCAAGCCCAAGCGTAGCATGTTCACATGAGTCCTGTCGTTAATCTTTATCTTAAAGGTGGATGCAAGCAGCGATGGATTTCAAAGACATGATACCAAAACAGTGGCTCTTGTAGGGCAGCCCTAACTTAATACTACTTTATATATACACTACTACTTTATTACTTCCTTTATATGTTTTGCATACATATATTTCTCACTAAATATTTTATGTTCACACCAGAAAAACAAGACAGTACCCCTGAATGAAAGCTGTGTAAAGGACATAGCTGAGACAGTCCAGCACATAGTAGCACGGTGTAAAATGTAGGAAGGTACAGCTTACATGGAGCAGCATAGCAAGTTAGCTGGAACAGTATACAGGAAGTATCAAGGTCAAGATGGGGGACACCATTAAAGGTGTTGGAGAATTATTACAAGCCAAGATCCCGAGGGACTTCCACATCTGCACTGATAAGCTGGTGAGGGTGAACCTACTGAACACTGTGGTGGTTGATGAGCGGCAGAAGAAGGCAGTAGTGACAGATATAATCCTGAATGACAGCAACAACAAGAAGAAAGAACCCAAGAGGCTGGAAAATACCAACGGATGAAGGAGAGGAATGAAATGATATGGGTTGTGAGGCCAAAGTGGTGCCAGGAGCGCTCAGAGTCTTGTCCCTCTACAGATTCAAGGAAGACCATCAGAGATCTCTCTCCTGGAACAGATGAGATGCTGCACAGCACTCCTCAAAGTCCCAGGCTTCTGGTAGAACATACAAGCTTTAAAGAAAAGGATTAGCGTGACTTTAAACATGGCTTGTTGGTGGTCGGAGTATTTCAGAAACTGCTAATTTACTGGGATTTACAGACAAAAGTATCTCTAGCGCAGACTGGTTGGAAACGGGAACAGGAATTGGTTCCAAACAAGCAATGCAGAATATCATCTCTGAACACGCGACACGTCCAACCTTGAAGCAGATGGGCTCCAGCAGCAGAAGAACACACCAAGGGCCCCTCCTGTCAGCCAAGAACAGAAAACTGAGGCTACAATTCACACAGACTCACAGAAGTGGACAATATCTCCAACATGACAATGAATCCACTGGACTCCAACGGCCTCCACAGCCACCACATCTCAGTCCAATATTCCACCTTTGGGATGTGGTGGAACGAGAGATTCTCATCCTGGATGTGCAGCAACTGTGTGATGCTGTCATGTCAATATGGATTAGAATCTCTGAGGAATGTTACCAAAAATGAAGGCCGTTCTGAAGGCAAAAGGGAGGGGCAACCCAGTACTGGCAAGATGGTCCTAGTAAAGCGGCCAGTGAGTGTATATGTATGCAAAAGAATATAAAGCACTAGTCAAAGGTTTACACAAACACACTTGGTTATAGTTTCACCCTGATAACTATAAGAGTAAAAGTCTGACTATTTCTTTCAAATTTGGTAATACCTTTGGATTGGTGAACGTATGAAAGAGAAGATTGTCCAAAACATGGTTTTTCCCTCACTGGTTTACAGTCTCCATGCTCTGCAACCTTGTCATGCCTCCTGTATAAATCATCTGGCCAAAAGATTTTCTGAGCAAGGTCAGGAATACATCCAAACGTTTATTTAAGAAATGAAAACTTAGAATTCATGATACTCAATAATTTGTATTTAATACATTACAAAGATTGTGTTTATTTAAAATTTTCAAAGCTTGCTTGTCTAATCACGAAAGCGATGTCATTGCTGACTGACGGGTTGATTCCAAACTGTTAGGTGTGAAAGAATCACTGCATGTATGTACAGCGCATCAACTTTTTACAGAATCTTATCAAATCCGAAATAACTGAGACTGATGTAACGAAACTGAATGACTGTCGTGTGAGGTCAGAAACGTCAGTCCGGTCATTCATAATCAGCTACCCTAAGAATATCAAAAAGAGATTAACTGTGCTTATCAAGAATTGGCCCATCCCAGCCTGTAGGATATATCGACATGTCTGCTACTCAGATTGTAGCTTAAAGCTTCAGCTCCTGCAAAGGAAGCCATGGTTATCAGATTCCAGTTCATCAGAGCTTTCCTGGTAAACGAACTACTACTGGTAATGAGAAAGGATGGAAAAGTGAGCACAGATTTAACAAACATCTTTGCACGTGCTTGTGTTGAATATATGCATATGCATATTCCAGAAAGCATTAATCCCTAAAGTCTTTCATTGCCGTTAAAGAAACTTTTTCAGTTAAAAAGTTGTTTTTTTAATTTAAACTCTTGTTCCCCAACTCAGGTTTGGATGCCAGTCCACCAGCCAGCACCCATGAACTCACCATTCCTAATGATGTGAGTACTGCTAGAGAGTGTATATAAATTCAACGATAATTAGATTTCTTTCATTTAAAAAAAAATAATAATTAGATTTATTTTTTTTAAATAATAGTCAGACTTCTTGGTGTAAATGATCTAGTCATCTTTTAATGAGAGTTTAATGAAAGTTTAGTCCTCAACCGCCTGATAAAAGAAACCTTCATAGACACACCTTAGCTTATTTTGCATGAAGAAATTATGGAAATTACCATCATTCCTCTAAATTTAAGATCTTACCATTTACATAACTGAACACACCCCATTAGAAAATCTTCCAACCACAATTTTTCTGAATTTGAATTTAATGGAAACTATTTCATAAGTCATTAAATTTTCTTTTGACGTGAGATGTTTCAGTTATTAGGTTTTAATGTTTTAATCCAGCGCAGGCATTTCTTCCTTCAGCCTCAACAACGTCTCCTTTCTTTCCCCTGCAGCTAATAGGCTGTATTATTGGACGTCAGGGAACCAAAATAAATGAGATTCGACAGATGTCTGGGGCGCAGATCAAAATTGCGAATGCAATGGAGGGTTCGTCAGAGCGCCAGATCACTATCACAGGGACCCCTGCTAACATCAGCCTGGCCCAGTATCTCATCAATGCCAGGTATCCTTTTAACTCTGACTGCTGGGCTCCCATGAAAACTAAAAGATAAAAGCAACATCCAAATGACCCTGCTCATGGTGAAGGACCAGGAAAAAAAAACATTATGAATATTTGTTCCCACTAAAAGGAAAGACATCACCAGTTTACAACATGTATACATAAAGGAGGAGAAGAAAAATGTATCTATATATATAATTGTAAATAATTGGCTCCTGGAAGAGATTTCAAATTCTGAAACAAGGAAATTGTGACTTTAAAGAAAAGTCTGCATTTTAGCAAACTGGTTTGTGACTAAGAAAATCTGCCAATGTTTAATACTTACTTCAGTTTTTTGGAAGGTCGGCCTATGTCATATAAAAGATGACTATTTTAATATGGAGTTTTTTGTTTCTCAACGTAATGAGATAAATTTCTGAAATGGTCAACTTAACTACTGGAGAGTATAGATGGTATGGCCACCCATAACAGCAATATATTTTACATTTTTCTTCTGGCAGTACTCCATTATCTCATTTCCCCTCCATCCACTGAAACCTCTAATTCATTATTGACAGTGGAAATAAATGTCAAATCTGCAGCTCCACTGATGTCCACAGGCTGCCTCCGCCTCAAAGTCAAATGTTATCAGCCATAGCTCAGGAGAAGCCGAATGCTCGGAACACAGGACTTTATGTTCATGACTTCTTTAAGGGAATCTTTTTTTTAACTGTCCACAAATAAACTAATGGCTACTGCTCTCCCACAATTCCAACGGCAGGTTCAGGGACGTGGCTGGCATGTGGAATGACCCCTCATCCATGACAACATCCTGAAGTCACCCCAAATGTGGTTCTAACATCAAAATGTGTTATGTGTGATCCTGTGGGGATTTTTCCCTTTACGCAAATGGTTGTGCATATTACTGAAGGATTAGCCTTTAAGAGATCTGTAATAACACTGTTGTCAGTGAAACAAAACAATAGTTTGACATTTAAGGAAAATACGCTTATTATTATTATTATTATTGTTATTATTATCACAGATTAAGAAATAAAATCAGTCCAACACTTTTTTTCATTGTGGGTGTACGACTTCTATTGGTCGTAACGAGAGCATGTAAAGGGTTATGTTGTGAAAAGAGATAACTGCAATCCTTTTCTAACCTCAGTCAAGTTATGTTACTAGCTAAAACCAACCAAGTAACTTGCAATATTTTGCCATTAGGTTTACATGTAACCATGGCAACCTTAGAAATGGTCCCACAACATTGAGTATCGTTTTTATAATATGTGTTTAAGCTAATTCTGCCTTGCTGAAGGGTTTTTAGGTGTTAAAAGGGAACATATGACTTCATGCCTCGCAAGTTTCCACACTGGAACATAAAATGTTTAGCTCATCTTTTCACTTCTTAAACAATTGACTTGACTATCTATTATGCTCATTCTACCAGCCTATTGCACTCGTAGAGCATCATTATGAGACACATTTAAGGACTGGAAAGTCAGATTTAATCATATCAGCTGAGTCCAATTTGCCTATATGTGTTTTCAGGATGGCTGCTGAGTTTATTTACCTGCAGACTTTAGCTAAGCTAACAGTTTTCAGCCTCCATACTTAACCGACTGATGTGATCAATGAAAGATGAGAAAATAGACGTATTTTCCACCAGAAAATGTCAAACTATTATTTTCATTATTTATTTAGCATGTCTCACTCCAAGAAAGTTGTTTTTCTCCTGTTGTCCTTAAAAATGGATGTATTTATTTGCCTATTCCAAAAAAATCCCCATCAACTCTTGAGCCACTCCTCACTTTTTCAAAATTTTCCATAGAAAGGAACAAAATGTAAGTCTCCTTTTAAAATGAGGGTTTTGCTTTTCTTTTTTCTTCATCACAGAATAAAAGAAATATGTAAATCACTTCAGGGGCTGATGTCTTCTAGAACAGACGAACTAGCAAAGACTGTTTTCCTTACTATGTATGTAGAAATGAAGGGTTACTCAAGATTTTGGCACAATATCTTAAGTCCTAACATGTCATTGGCTAAAAAGTGTAAAATGAATTAAAACAAAAAAAAAAGAGAAAAGATTTTTTTTAAAAAAGGAATAAAAAAAAAACACGAAACTGCCATTTAGCAATGCTGTTAGAAAGGAGTGATGTGATGCGTACGTCGGGGAATGCAACACTTTCAGTCCTCTGCATGGCTTCTTGAGTTGATGAGTGGGTGTGTGGGTGGGGGTGGGTAGGGATTGGAGCTGCATGGTTACGTCCCCACTCTTTTAGAAGTATTTGCTGCACAATGATGCAGTGGAAATATGGCGTCCAGCGTTTGCAGATTGAAGCTTTCGTCGTGGAGTAACTTTCACTTTTCAAGAAAGAGTTCACAGTTATTTTATTTCTGTCTACCACCCTTCACCCCATCCCTTCCCCCACCCTCCCACCTTCTTTCCTGAACTGTTTTAGGCTGACGTCTGAAGTCACTGGAATGGGCACACTCTAATTTCTACCCAGTGCATCACATGACCCTTGAGCAAATGGCATTGCTCCTAGTTTATTGGTTTCTCTGTTTGACCGTCCTGATAATGAAGTGGCTTTAAATTTAATTATTTCTAGTAGTTACTGTAAACTTGTGTACAGTACCTGCACTGTTAACTTGATCCCTCTCTGAGACTTCCTTTTCACTGGGGGCTTTACTTTTTTGATAGTCTAGTACTTGTGACATCTCACACAATGCACCGCTTTCTTTTCATGTCATGTATCAGCACATTGCTTTAATTTTCCTTTGATTTTATTTTTTTTATTTTATTTTTTTTAGAGCTAAACACCCTAATGTGAATGCTAAGAAAACCAAAACACAACCATCTACTTTTTGGCTAATTGTGACAAAAGCATTGCTGACCAAGCAGCTACACAGCAGATATTTTAATCTAATTTATGTCACTCTTGTCTCATGATTGATGACTCCACAGTGTGACTGTAGACATTTGCCTGTTTGTCTCAGTGTCGTACACTTCGGATCGATCTGCATGAACCTCCCACATTTCAAATTTATTTGAAAGTCAGACAGGTGGAAACGGACTAAGTGGTAAATGGAGGGTGAATAAATTTTTCACTCTACCTCCAGTTTGAAGTGTCTGAGTGTGGGGGCCAATAAACATCCGGGCTGATGTGCAAATGTCGGTCTCTCCAAGTTAAGTGTGACACCTGACAAAAGGGTGGGATGGAAAAATGAAGATGTGTTGAAGTAAATGACCCCAAAACAAAAAAAAATTCAAATGCATGCAATCTGTAAACCTCATTTTATTTACCTGTACACCACAACCATGTAATCATGTTATTCATGCTGCAGTCTCATAGTAGCTCTGTATAATAGGCATGGGCCTCCTGGAAAAGTCTGGAAAATGTTTTTTGGTATATTTGCATTCACGTGTAGCTCATTTTACGATGTCGGGATGCCAGAGGGAGCTGGAAAACCCGCGGGTTGCAGACTTCTCATGATTATCACATCTGTTTCTTTAGCTCCAAACTCACAGGGCGCCTGACATTTCACACAGTAGAAGCTGTGTTTTCTCAGTTTGCATATGTCAATGATCAGCATTTATAAAACACTGGAAACCTGCTTTAATATATGTGAAAGCTGGTACATATTTATATGTATCTATATCTAAAGCAATTGTGTATGACACGTAGAAGTCGTCACATATTGTAACACACGTCCTGCTATTTACACAAGGTTAGGTATCTGAATTGTTCCTAACGTACAGACACCAGACGGTGTGTACAATGTAAAGCTGAATGTATTTAACATGTTTTAATTATAAATGTTTAAATCTCATCTCTGGTGGCTCTTGAAAGGTTGGGAACTTAGTTTTTCGATGTGTTGGTATAAATATGCAAACGATTCCTGCACATCTTTTTTTCTTTTTTTCACCCCTTTGGGCAGAACAATTTCCACTCTGGGATTTTGATGGTTTCCTGATACAAACTTCTCCTTTCAGGTCCTTTCATGACATCTTTATTGGATTTTCTTGGTGAAAAAATATGAAACACTGGCTCAACCTTAAATATTAAAGTAATCTGTCACACCTGATATTAAAGTATAGACTCAGTGTAAGTTATTAATTTAGTTTTAACTTCATGTAAGCACGTCATTATGTTTCTTTCAAATAAAGAATCTGACGATTCGATTTCATGGAAAATCAACTTCAAAGATTCATTTTGTTCCAAATTATATATTTGATACATCCAGAAAAAGCTTCAAAGTCACATCTTATTTAATAACTTGGAAAAAATGTCTTTTGACTGCATATTTTACTGAATGATCTTAGTTTTTAAAATAGGAGCATGCAGGGAGAACACAAATTCATCATTATATTACTTTTCTTTCTATCGTTGTACAACAGGTTGCCTGGTGCTACTGGGGGGCTTACACACTAATGTTGCCAAGTAGAAGCGTAACACAAGGTCTGAGGCACATTACTCTGATTTATATATAGCAATCACAAAAGCATTTCCCATGAGTCTTCGGACAACTAGAATCTTTTAAGTTGATTGTCCATGAGTCAAAGCGGTTTTATTCATTCAATATAAACTAAAATATTCAAAGAAGTTGGATTATTGAGTTGAATTAACTTGATAAACTTAATCAAATCACTTGTAAAAACCCAAAAATCAAATTCACAGCAGATGTCTTGTTATTTTTCTGGTGACTGCAGCCTGTCAGGCCTAAATGCAGCAAAACAGACCCAGATGATACGCTGCCATGCCTCAGCATTCTCATCCTCCTCATCACTCCTTTGGTTGTTTAGATCCTCACTGTCTTCCTTGTTAACTCCAAACTTTGGTATTGAATGGATCTTTTGTACCTGGAGAGGGCAACAATAGCTGTGATTTCCCTCCATTTAAAGACAATCAGTCTGATTGCTGATTGATCGGATCTAAAACCATTTCAGGACAACTTTCTAACCCTTTCCAGCCTCAGGAGCACAGCTGATGTACATCCTGGGCTTCTCCAACATCTTTTCTTCATTTCACCATACACTGTGAAGTATTTCCTGTGATCAGATAATCCCTGCTAATCCTAGATGCTATGTGCTGCATATGTGCTATGCTGACACATTTTCCTCCAAATATCATCAAGTGCATTGTTGTTATTATTTACTGAGTTTGTTTTATTGTATGTAAAACAAATGAAGCATATTTAACCAAAACCATATCAAAATCAAATGAGTTCCCAAACTTTCAAGCACAGCTGGGTCTCTTTTTAATCTGGTGAATCAGATGTGAATGACGATGCATACGTTAGACCATGGACATTGTTATTAGTAGATTTTGAATGCTAGAAAGATGGATAAGGAGGGTAATTCACTTATTCGAAATTGTAATCATCATGTATTTCTCTAGATACATACAAATCTTTTGATCAACGCCCATACATTCCTGTGTTGTCTGAGAGAAGGTGTTATATATTTGTCCTTCTCAATGTAGTTCCAGGCTATGAAATAAAAAAACACTCACTTCATGAAAAATAAGACATTTTTGTGACTTATTCTTCATTTTGTGGGTTTTTAGAACATATGAGGAGAGCAGGACTTCAAACATTTTGATGGTGAAAAATCAGACTTATCTAATAGAAATCATGCAGGCGTCATGTTCTGGTCGTTTGATCAGAGTTAATTAATTGCAGCTGAGTTGTGATAAGTCAGTAATGTATTCCTGTACAAAATTAGATATATCTGTGTATGCATTCGTTTTTACACTCTCATTCAGTATTGCCTCACTGTACATCGAGAATGTAAACCTGGAATAAGGCGTTTGTCCTGCTGCATCCAGAGGAACAAATTCAATGTGAGCTGATGGATTTATCAAATACTGGGTTAATCTTATGTTTTCAGAAGTGTGAGTGCAGTAGTATCCACGTAAAGTCCTGGAATAGCCTGGAAAAACGTGCCAACTTTCCATAAGAAGGCTGCAAATTCACTGTATCTTGTTTCATTTGGCAACCTGCAAAATTAGCTTTACTTGGGTTATTAATCAGGTGCGTTGGGACAACCTGGAACAATTTCATGGTCATTTGCCATCTAGTTCCCACTGTGCTGCCATTTCATGAATGCAACATCAGATTAATACAAAATCTGATTATTACTGTTAGTTTACGCCATCTACGATGCAGATAACAAGTCATTAATTTTCTTTTTATAACCAAACTTCTGTTTTTGGTCATTACATTGCTGATGTTGACATCATCCTGATGCTGTGTAAGGTCCCTTTGTCATTTTGCTGATTGGTTAACATTTAATGTTTCTTTCTGTGCTAGAGCAGCAAAAAACTAAAGTTTAGCAGTGAGATAATATTTCTTATGCTGTTTGACAAAGATCAGATCAGTCAGATCATTACTGGATTTGATCATTTGCTCCATGTTGTTTGATTTATTAATTGTTGAGATTGAATCTGCAATGTTTTGTAAAGAGGAGATAATAAAGTTTGTGTTTTTTTTCCCTTGACTCAAGCTGTGTCTTCTTGTGAATTGAGCTGAACAATATTCAGGTACAGAGATTAATAATAATATAATAAAAATCTGTTGTGCTGCAATTTGATCAACATGACATTACCACAACGTTCACTGTCAGAATAATGTGTTAATCATCAAATAAGACTAAGATAGAAATTACACAAATTTGAGTCTTCACTTCACAAAATCAAGATGAAGTACCTATAAATTCATCCCGTCCAGAAACCACAGCAGCATTTCTCAGGTTGTCCTCATCAAACCTTCTTCAAGACAAAAGGCTGGATGTGATCTGTTAGTGTGCAGAAATCCTGAAGTCATGTTACTGATTCTCAACCACAGTGAGGACATTTAGAAGTTTCATTTTATCACTGGAGTGTTGCTTAAGCTTTATGATTAGGGTTATCATTGTAGGTATGATTAGGGATTTGGTTCAGTTGGGGAGGTGCATCAATCTTCCGGACTGCATTACATCCCGCTGCAATGCTCCAATGCAGAGTGATCATGCAGATGCACCTCACTAGAACAGAGGTCCGAGGCAGGCCAGCGGCCCCATTTCTGTCTTTAAGGGGCACCTGTCCTCACACCTGAGGTCTACAACAGGAAACATTCAGTAAGATGGAACATCTGGGCTGAGTCCGAAAGTGCACCCTGTTCTCTACAGTGTCCTATATAGGGCTCACGCCATTTTCTAGGGGTGTCCGAATGTCCAGAAGGAAAACAGAAGTGCACTCAAAGTTACCCACAATGCATCTGGAACAGCAGTGAGCAAAGATGGTCACTAGACGGGTAAATATAGACCACAATGCTTCGCAGTAGGAGCTAACGCGACGTCTTTCTTACGTTTCAAGCACCAGTCTCCACACCTCTGATCTGTCGTTGTTTTCTTATCTTTATAGTTCAATTTGTGTCGGTTAGAAGATGCTAATGTTAAAAACTGGCCCCATGTCTCTGATGGAAGAAGCTCCATCAGCTAACGAGCATCACAAACATCAGAGCAGGTTAAATAATCTGTCAGGCGTCATTTTACGTTAAAAGATCTTAGCAAAGAAAGAATAAAACAGGATTTAAGGATAGAATATATTTTAATGAGTTTGAATTTGATCTGGACCGACATATTCAGGGCAGCTGGAGTTGCTGTGGCGACGGCTAGTAGTCACATGAGACCCGGCGAGGAGAAAGTAGTGAGCTTCGTGTCCGAATCGCCATCAGAATAAGGGACGATGTAGTCTGCTATGTAGTGCAGCCCGATGGAGGGGATGAGGGGTTAGGGCATAGGGTGGACGTTCAGACACAGCCCTGGATCCAGCCTTTGTTTTGTTTTTGTTTTTTTTTGCCCTGGATCCAGCGGGATCGGAGAGACGACCTGTGATGATGCATTTCCTGTTTTTCAGTCAGAAGAACAAAGGCGACTTTTAGAAACTCAAGATAAGTTTGTAAAGGGTCAAAGTCTCAGAGGGGGGGGTCATTAGCGTCCTCGGTGGACAGGTGGACGTCTGCTGTGCCTGATTGGTCTCTCGGCTCCAACGCCTCCGCGGGGAAGGGATGGAAACACGGGAGGGACAAACATGTTGACGTGTCCCGCAGTAATGAGCTGATGCAACGGCAGAGTCTCCGAGCGAAACCAAGTTTTTTCAGACTGAACTTTTTCACCCGCTGAGAATTTCTTCAGCCAAACATCCAGACTTCAGCTGTAACCTGAAAACGCCTCAGATCATCAGAAAAATTTAAAGAACGAGAAGATTAAACCGATGCATCGAACTTTATGTGTTCACCTGATCAAACCTTTATTTAAACAGATGGAAGCTCCAACAGCTCCATCAGCGTGTTAAAGTCCAGACCGGAGACCGTTTTCATACAAAGTTTTCCTTGTTTTCAGGTGTGCACCACAACTTTGCAAGTCGCGTGCACACGTATGCATCTGAAACGCATGTGGCACGGATAAAATCAGGGTTAAAGCTAGACATAACTAAATGCTGCATTTTTACTAAATGCTGCAAACAAGTGGAACATCAGCATTTTTACTTTAGACTTAATATGCTGCAAACAAGATCATGATGTTAGACTTAATCATCATTTTAGATTGATTCTGTGTTTTAATGATATCTAATCACCG
>JAVQJG010052074.1:0-12367 GCA_036024015.1 Craterocephalus amniculus | reverse complement strand
TCCAAAACACCGAGAATGAACGGCGTTCAATGCTGGAGCTACGAGCATTTTGAACTTTCTGCAGCTCCGTGAACCACGTGACTTCCGCATTCCATTCTTTCCATGGAAGTCTATGGGAGTGTCGCAACTCTCATTACAGCACTCTGGTTACACCATAGACTGTGGGTTACACGTAGAGACAACAGGAAACCTCTAACGCTGCCTTCAAAATAATGGCGTTTCAAATACAAAGTAAAAGCAGAATGTGTCACAGAATTAAGTGCTGCATAACTATCATATTATAAAAATAACATAGACTACTATAAGAAAATGATAACATAATGTTCACTAACTCGTTCACTAACTGAAAATTAAATCACAATGAAATTTAAATTTATGGTTTACTTGACACTAAATGTGAAAAATAGAGAAATTATCCTGCATGTGTAGTCATACAGATGGCCTACACCTCAGACCAGAACGTGATGTCATTTTAGTTTTGCCTCCTTTCTTTTTTGTTTGAATGACTGGTTCATTACTACTGAGCCCGTAAAAGACATCAAAGGAAAAAGAATTTATCTCGATTACTCATGTGGATGAGAAAGTTTCTCATGCTCACGAGAAAGTTTCTGGTGCTCAAAAAAAAGCATCTGGTACTATCTATATCGTTTTATCTGCCTTTGTAGATTATAATATTTGTCTGTCAAAACTGTTAATGTTTTATGTAGAGGTGGTCATACAACAACATAAGAATGCTCAACATCAGTTAACAATGCAGGAACCTCTGAAGTTAACAATTGTTTGTGAGAAATACAACTGACTATTTGCCATGCAATTTTTACTTTTTTTCCCCAATATCCCTTTAGTCGTAATTATCACACACATTTATTCAAAACCCTATCGGAAGTGGTCAATGTAAGTCTAATTTACTTCGCTAACTTGACCATATTAAGGTATTTCAGGCACAGGGATACAGAGATTATATTAAGTTGATTTGATAAGTCGTGTAGTCTTTGGCAATCGATCTGTAAAGACTGTTATCGTCATGTTGAATTTTGTGTTACTTAAAAGTGTGAGCATGTGTCAGTTTTTCTGTCGTAGCTAGCTGATAACGACTGTTGTGTCGCTTTTTACACTTTTTTTTAAAAACATATGCCATGCAGCTGTTTAGTATGAATATGAACCAGCCTGATTTCTGGCAGGCAAGCGAGAGTGTACTATGCCTAAAGATTACTAAAGCTATGCCTTTTTGGCACTCTTACAGTAGGGATCTGGTGCGATCTGCATCCATTTTCAGAGGCCCTCCTATTTTAAATAGAGTGGGTGTGAATGTAGGGCTTCCACAAGCTTGGTTTAAAACAAAAAAAAAAGCCCGCGAACATTTACTGAGCATGGCAGATAAAAACTCTTCAGTTTAACCTTAATTTTGAAGTACTGCGATTTTCATTACTAGTTAGACTGGCCTCTGTTTGGGTTGATACTCTAAGTAACGATTATTAAATGTATGGGTACTTGGTCTGTCTATGATCGAAGCACAGCTGGTGTTCTGTTGACTCCATAGTTACATTTTGCCATATTTGAAAAATTTCAGATATCTAGACGACCAGTTGTAACTTGTATTTACTGTAGGCTACTTCATGCTTTAAAAAATAGTTTTGGTTTGTACTTGTTGACACTTTGTACACCACTGACACTTGCTATTTAAGTCTTATTCCAATGTTTTAGAGTCTAATGAGGTTTATGGGCCTATCAGTAGAATTGTCAGGAATAGGAAGTGTTTTTTGATTATTGCCACCGTGACTGTTAAGCCATTGGACAATATTAATGTCGGGTATTTCATGGTTAGTATCTAAAACATCAGTAGGGGAAGCAAAAACATGGTTAAACTTAAACTTTTTCATTGAACAACTATATGACCATATTACACCGAGCATTAGTGCAACACAAAGGTGCATGTACCGGATGTCTTGTTTTTTGGTTTAACACATTAGGGCTGAAAAGATACATCGTCATCATATCTACATCGAGATACGAACATTCAAGATATTAATATTGAAAAAGCAACAATATAAATTATATAGATTTCCCTCTCACTCACCCTGCATGTACGGCTCTGTAAGTTTTTACTTTTCTGGAAAATGCTTGGTTTTCACCGAACCCATTGTCATATTGTAGCCTATCTTATTGATATGGAGATATCTGGCATAAATATCGAGATATAAAATTTTGTCCATATCGTTCAACTCTAGTACTCATACATGTTCAAAATGACTATATGCCTTCAATATAAGACTCCCAGAACTTTTTTAGGCCTCTAAAAGCAGATGCAGACACAGGACAGCACCTAAAATGTCCCCTTTTTCCACTGTGCTGAGTAGTTTAGTTAAAACAAGAGCGACAAACCCCAAATAAATTGGCATTATTCAAGCAATAACTTTGAGCTTAACCACAGATGCCTACTTGCTATAGTTTATAAAAGTAATTTAATACATATATAAAAAAAAAGATATCTTGGACTCATGGCTTTGGATTAGATACTCAGATTTAACATAAAGTCATGTCAGGTCAATAACTTCTTTACATACATTTTCAATATCATGTTAAAAAAGAATCTATCTGAAAAAATCACCTATGTAAGTTTAAGAAGAATCTGCTCACAGTTAGATAGATAGACTGCCAGGTAAACCTCAAAGATCCAAGATAAGGCAGGAGGAAATCATAGTCAACAGTTAAAAACACTACACGAAGGTTTGAAATGAACCACTTAGTGAGATGCATATTATAATATGAAGAAGTATCTTGTGGTGGATAATTAAAAAAACAAGGAGAATGACTGAGTAAAAGAAAGACTAAAATCTAATTTCACCCTTTGAAAAGTCAATATTTCACATTCACTGCATTCTGTTGGCTATAGAGTTTAGTCAGTTTTTTAAAATCTAATTTCTAATGTAAAAGAAAAGAACTGTACTATTGCTAATGTAAGTAGTTTGGTCGGGACGAACTCGTGTGCATGCCTGTGTGTGTGTGTGTGTGTGTGTGTGTTGCCTCAGCTCGCTGTCAGACGTAAACAAACTGCAAAACGTACAACCAGCAGATAAGACCATGTAGGGAATATTCATTCCCCCTTCTGTTTAGTTTTCACCCAGCATTATAAATCCCCTCCAAATAAAAACCCTTTTCTGACTGCACTTCACCACATAAAGGGTCACATTTCTGTCCTCACTACAAAGGCTGGTTTCACATAGCCTCGTTTATTTTATTTCCGGGCTTCCTTGGTCACTGATCCCTGTTCCATAACAACAAATAAATAAAATAAAATAAATACAAATAATGTTGAAATGGTGACCTCTTGTGGTGGGAAAAGTGCATTGCCGATCTTGACTGAGTAGTAGACACAAAGCACGGCGGGAGAAAAGTTTTGAATTCCCATTGAATTTTAATGAGGCATTGTGGCCTTGTGGAGCGTACATGGTGATTCGTAAATTCAGCTCTGAAGACTTATTTTGTTTGTATATAACTGCAGTTGTCGTGCATGTGCGGCACTACAGCTGGCGTTCAATAAATTCCCAGTAAGGATGATTGGCATGAGATCTGCTGACGAAGAAGGGCTTTGCAGTACAGACAACAGGAAACTATCTTAATACTGCCTTCAAAATAATGGCATTAAAAAAAAAGCCGTTACAATGACTGTAAATCACTGAAAATAAAATAGCTGTTCATCAATAAATCAAATACAAAGTAAAAAGGGAATGTGTCACAGAAGTGCCTCAACAAAACTATCACATTATAATAACATAGGTATCTAGCCTATAAGATAATGGTAACATAATGTTCACTAATTCAGATCAATCCAACAAAAATAAATTAAATCACGATGAATTTTGAATTTATGGTTTATTTCACACTGAATATTGAGAATAGAGAAATTATCCTGCATTTGCAGTCATACAGATGGCCCTCACTTCAGCACATGTTGTTATTTAGTTTTGCTTCTTTTCTTTTCTTTTGTAAATGACTGGTTCATTACCACGAAGCCCGTAAAAGGACATCAAAGGTGTAAAAAAAAAAAAAGCTATCTTTATTACTCGTGCAGATGAGAAAGTATATCATGTCCACGAGTAAGTATCCGGTGCTCAAAAGAAAAGTATCTGGTATTATCAATATCGTTTTATCTGCCTTTGTAGATTATTATTTTTGTCCTCTCAAATTAACTATTGTTCATGAGAAATACAACTGATAATTTGCTTTACAATTTTTACTTTTATTTTACAGTAAAATATCCCTTTCGTCGTAATTATCAGACCTGTAGTTGAAACCCTCCCGGAAGTGGTCATTGTAAGTCTAATTTACTTTGCTAACTTGACCACACTAGAAGGTAATTCAGGCACAGGGATACGGGGATTATATTAAGTAGATTTGACAAGTTGTGCAGTCACTGGCAATGACTCAGTAAGACTGTTATCGTCATGTTGGATTTCGTGTTACTTAAAAGTGTGAGCATGTGTCAGTTTTTGTGTTTTTTTTTTATAACGACCGTTGTGCTTCTTCGGGTCACCGTCTGCGCACTGTCACTTGTTGCGCTTTTTTTGTTGTTTAAAATAGATGCCATGCAGCTAATTAGTAGTGAATATGAACCAGCACTCTTATTGAGAGATCTATGTTAAAGAGCACAGTGTTTGAAAATTAATTTGCGTTCAATGTGCTAACCGGCAGGTTGCATCGTTATGGATAACAAACAAGTCTAAGCGCAGCAGTGGATTTTGGGAACCCCGCTGGAGAAGCGCTTGTCTGAACTTATCACTGAGATGACCACGGAGTCCTCAAAACCGCCTTCAGGGTAAGTCAGGAAAACAAGTGTAAAGTGAATAAATACAGGACTTAACTAGCGTAATTATCCTCTCGCTGTTTATGTAAGGTAGAACAAACTCGTTGAATAAAATTTAACCTTGTCATGTTTCCACAACATTATGAACCGTCGCACTGTGAGGTCAGATCTTCGCCTGGCTCGGCCTTTTATACAGTATGCAGGGAATATTCAAGTTAAGGGTAAAAAACTGGCGATTCAATATATAATTATTCCCAGTGGACACTCGGTTTAAAATCATTTTTGTGCTCTATCGTTAGGAAGCTCTGCAGTCAGTGACAACACAGAGAGTTCCAGCAAGGCACTTTTCACCACCAGCGCAAAACAATAGAAACTCAGAAAGACCTCATGTTGGAACAACAGGCACACCTGTACACTGCTGTCCTCACTGTATTCTGTTGTTTAGGTGTGGCTGTTGACCATTCATCAACTTGTGATCCGAATGATGTGTTTGACACCACACTCCCATCTTTGTTTCAAAATATCTTTTATAGGACATTTGAATATATTAGTCTTATTTGCCCAGTTTTGTTTAGTCAAATGACTGCTTTACATATAACATGTAAAAATAAACTGAGTGTGTTTACCCCCTCTGTTCTTCCCATCTGTCCCACTCCTTTGTGACAGCCTGGGAACAAACATCCTTGAGCTGAAAATGTAATGAAACACCTCTTAATGTGTCTGAATGTAGTTAAATTACAAAACACAGAATGATGGAGAACAGCGTCATACAGTCTATTGACATGCCCTGCCGGTGATACATGTACATGTTTGCAGAAACATTCCGCAGCTCATTGTCTGCATGGTTTTGACTGGCTAACCTGGAACCAGAAAATAAGTATCTGCTATTTTTGTCATTCAGTCACTCACTAATTGGATGTGACCCTATCTAAGCATCATTATGTGCTTTTAATAGTTGTTGTGACTGATTTCTCAGGACACTGATGAGTGTCATCTTTTCTGTACTGTAGGCATGAAATAATAGCTTTACTTACATATTGTTTGAAAAATGCTCTTGTGGCTTTATCGGTATATCTGATTAGAAACTGTGCTGATATGAACAAAGGTTTGATGTTTTCCTCCCCTGATCTTTTGAGTAACAAACCTTTCAACTTGATACGCCTAATCACAGTGATTCTAGACGCTGAAGAGCTTTTTGGCTAAATTACAAAGTGAACTGGCTACAAAGTGTGCTGGCGCTGGAACCAAAATGCCTTTTTATATAGTCAGTGTGTGACATTTCCCTCCACATAAATTACCAGAATGACTTCTTTTGTGTCTAGATCGCTCTTTCGTCATCACATGGGGGTGCAGTTACTTTACAGCATAGCGTAGTTCTCATTAAATTCAGCTCATAAAACCTTGTTAACGCACTCACCTAACCACCATGGCCACTGAGGGGAATAACAGAGACTGCTCTTTCGTGGGAGGTAAAGTACTTTGGTACCTGACTGTTGTGAAGTCAGTAGTGGAGGCTCAACAGCCTGCTATGGCCTTCATTTGTGGAAAGCTGAGAGCCAAAATTGTGTTTTTTTAGCTTTAGAAATGAATGCAGCATGCAGGTGCAACTTCCCCATCTCTGTAAATAAAATTAGTTGGAAGATCAACCTGATCCAGGAGCAGAACCTACTATCTGTAAGTGGGAAGATGTTTACTTCTTTGTATGAGCTGAAAGGTTGTGAATTAATTGGGTTTAGACTAAAGCTGTTAAAAGTCCTCTCTCTTGAAGTCTGCAGCATACATCCCACTCTTAATTAGCATGCTGATGTTTTCCTTTGCAAGTCTGGACCTGGTATGTTTGTGCGTCTGTGACCGCCTGCCAGGGTGCTTGTTTGTGTGCAGAATGAGGCTGAGTCGAGAAGCTTCTGATTTATGTGGTTTTCTTTGTTTTTGAGCTTGGCATCAGGGAGCAATAAGGAAGTAACTAACTGATATAAATAAATATAGGAGAATGACTTAAAGAGGAACCACTTAAACTTCAATGTACAACATTCCACACTTTAAAAACAAACAAAAAAAATCCCTTTTTTAGTCCTTAAAGTGTTTTCTTAGCCTCAGTAGGTTTAATAGGAATCTTCTGTTCTTTGGTTTTTGTGTTCTGGGGAGACGATCATGTGAGGCGTCAGAACCTTGTGAGTTTACTTTGGTCACATGGCTTAGTCCCCAGTAATGATCACCCATCCCCAACCTCACACATGCTGATGCATTTTCAAACAGGCACGGTGTGTTTCCTGTTTCTAAATTTTGCAAGTGTCTCATAGTACAAAGATATATAGAGAAGAAATCTTTTCCACATTACCGCCATCAACATCTTGATTTGTGCTCCCATCTGCTTCCCAGTTGGTAGGTTACATATTTTTTTATTTTCTTTAAAAAAAAATCATCCGTGTCTGTTGAGTTTTAAAATATATATTTAGTGGTTAAATGCAGTAGGAGAAGCTTACTGTCTGTTTATCCTTAGCACACACCCAGAGATGATTACTGGCTAGCCAGCCTGTCTTGTGAGCATTGTGGAGGAAGAAGTGCTGACACCAGGTACTACTGAAGTATGTATTTATAGGTTGAGATTATTAATTATCTCAGGTTGATCATTGTTTATATATATATATATCCATATATTTTTTTTTGGTTTGTTCTTTTAATAGTTGCAGTCCAGAGAGTATCTTAAAAGAAAAAAAGAATCTGGGATAATTATTGTGTTTTTTCAGCTGCAGGTTCATGTGGTCAGTCTCTGTGTCAGCACTACTGAGTAAGGGAGTTCCCCTTTTTCTCTCTGTTTTTATTTGGAAATATATGCTGTTTATTTATATTTGAGGTTATTTTATAAATGGTTAGATATAAACTCCTCTGAAATTTGAGGTAGGCAAGCGAGAGTGTACTTGAAGCTATGTGTTTTTGGCACTCTTACAGTATGCATCTGCTGCGATCTGCATCAATTTTCACAGGCCATCCGGTTTTAAATAGAGAGGGTGTGGATGTAGGGCTCCCACAAACTCGGTTTAAAACTATAAGAGCCAAGAGAACTACCAAGGCTCACACTGACTGAGCATGCCAGAAAAAAGCTATTTAGTTTAACCTTTTACACTTTAATAGATCAAGTTAAATGCTGAAGTACTGCGATTTTCATTGCCATTAGACTAGTATCTGTTTGAGTTGAAGCTCTGAGTAAGTAACGATTATTAAATGTATGGGTCCTTGGTCTGAGTACGATCAAAGCAGAGATGGTGTTCTGTTCACTCCATAGTCATATTTTGCCATATCTGAAAAATTTTAGATATGTAGACCGTTTGTATTTATAGACCGTATTGCTCCGCAGCCCCAGTTACACTATCAGGTCCATTATTTGCCAACCCCTGTGCCTGCTGAACGGAAGCCCCTGTAGACACCTTTAACAACAAAGAGCTGTCTGTGTATTTGACAAAGTCAAGTATCTGCACTAGACTGTATCTGTCTGTTTTTATGCAGCTGCTAGGAGCCGCACAGATTTATTTCTGGAAGCCTGCTGTCATATGTTAGTCACTGTGGTATGTGTGTTTGTCAGAGAGGAAGACAGTGGGACTGCATGTGTGTACGGACGGATTTGACAGATTCTTCTTCAAACGCCAGCTGAAGTGCAACTACAGTTACGTTGCAGGGCTGCCTGATGTACAAGATGAAGAAATTTTACTTCAAACATTTTTAAATGCTTTTATCTGAATTACAAACTAATCAATTATCCACTTCACACGAGGAAAATATTTTTAGACCTGTGAAAGGGGGACCAGCCCAAGTGTATTATTTAACAGGGATGTTGCTGCCTTCATGGTGTATCTTTCTTTTAGAAGCTTATTTATAAATGCAAGTTGAAATATTTTCTTCTATCTTGTTAGATGCATTGGTTAAAATAATATTGGTTCTATTTAACTAACACTTGCATGTCATCAAATCAAAGAAACGTTGGTTGCCTGCAGTAAAAGCTGTGCCAGCAACTTTTACCGCAAGCAACATAAGTGTTTTTCCTGTTGTCTCTCCAGTGGGAGCTCCCCCTCTCTCTATCTCTTTAATTGAACAAGGAGCTTAGGGAATAGAGGACAGACTAATTAAAGTCTGATTCATTTCATGTCTCCTTTCTTTATTTCTTTTATTACATTTTGTTTATCATCAATATACTCCTTTCTCTAATTTTTTCATCCATCAAGGCTTGGTGCCATCTAAGATCCCCGACTTGGCTCCCCTTTTTCCAAACTTAAATATCCACTTTAATGTTTTCTTCTGGTTTTATCTGCCCCCCAGCAGCTTAACTCATCCCATTCTTAGAATAGTTTTGATTATGCTTTAATATTTACACATTAAAACCTTTTCAACACTGATTTTTTTTCACATGTGAAATGTTAGAAGATCAATAACTTTAGTTTAGTTGATCGGAGCTCATACATTATTAACGACTTTAAATGTGGAGGGATATGATTTTTACTTTGAGAGTGTGTGTTAAAACAAAAAAATGAAAATTATGTATAAAAATTCTTGATTGATGTCAAAACACTACATCCAGTTTTCCATTATTTGCTGTTTTGGGGATGATGGAGGAATGCAGGATAAATGGATCACTGCAAAATGTCTCATATATGCTATTCCAATAAGCTTCCATAATGAAAAATAGACTTCTTTTACTCCAACCCAACTGGGAAAGAAGTCAGCTTCCTCTCCCTATTATTGGAAAATTACTGTCATCCATGTTTTGTGTTAAATTGTTTAAGTGTGCGTCTTTGTCACTCGTCACAAGAGGACAATATGACAACAGCAGAGACTGTGAATTAGGTGGAGAGGTCAGATAGTGTGGAGTGGCCTTACATTAAGTGGATTTCTCTCTTGTAGGTGTGAAACAGGATACTCCTAGATTGCTGCTGGCTGATGTAACCCTTATGTAATTACGGTATTTTTATAGCTAGTCTACATGCCTGTTGATAAGATGAGTACACTGTGCTGACATTTTCAGATCAGTAAACCCTTTCGAGAACATATATTTTCATTGTGAATGCTGGGACGTCAGCACTGGAGCCTCCCTCTGGTTGCCTTACTGTCAACGTACAAATTCTTTTGTGTATGTAATGTAGTCAAATACTGCATTATTATGTAGAGTAAACCAGTCCCCCAGTATGATTTATCCCTGTATTTCTTTTAATTTTTGGCACAATTATAGATCATTGGTGTAGTCCAGGGTATACGCAGATATACAGTGTATACCCACTTATTTCCTCATGTATTGTGAATCAATGACCCAGCCCACTCTGCCTCTAACTGGCTTGTTTTTTCTGGTTTAACTGGTGAACTCTGAATTAGACATGAGGGTTAGGCAAAGGTGGATGAATGTCCTCCCAAATGTACAATTGGCTTTGTTATTGCTGGGGCCCATATAAACATGAAACTTTGCGACCATAAGAACATGTATCAGAAACTATGAGACAAATCTTACATGTAATGGTGTTATTTGGGTTACTCTTTTTTTTAAATGGGCAAAAAATCGCGAATATACGCATTTGCACTACACAACTGGTACAGATGCATACCATGGCCTGACACTTAGGTCAACTTCAAACAACACTTAACTATTTGTCTGATCATAAAAGCTACAAAGAGATTTTCATCCTGTTTTAAATAAGACATTGAGTGTGATGCAATCAGATATCGTGACTTCCTTCGAAAAGCTATTTTTTTAGATTGAAAAGAAAAGATGTTATGAAAAGATAATAACTTTGACTTTTAAACTGCGCAGGAAGTTGGAGATTGTGTCTTCAAAAGTTTAATTTCCCCATGTTGCAATGTGCTTTGCTCTGCTCTTCAGTTGACATTAGCAGCAGGGCCAGCAGGGGAAGGCTGGCATTAAGAGTCAATTTACTTGCATTGCAATTGGATGGAGTGTTTTTCTTTCTTTTTTTTCTTTTTTTTTTTAAACCACATGGTCAGTAACATGAGCATTAAGGCATATGCTGCATTAGACTGGCATGAAAAACAAATGCTTCTCTGGTTTCTTATGTGTTCATGTTCTTCCTGGAACAAACTTTCACAGTCTCTCCCCCTTTATCTTTTCCTCCGCTGTCCTTGTTCGCATTCTTGGGTTAGAGTCACTCACCCTTTGTGTAAATGTATCCAAGCCCACAGCTGCTCCTAAACTGTAGTCTGCTCTCATTTGCAGTCAAGTGGGGTAAATATAGGTTGCCATGGGGACACCATGACACCCAATGGGTATGCTGGCTACATAGCAGGATAGTGTATATGTGTGTGGGTGGAGCAGCTGAGTGTTCAGGATGTCTGTCATTCAAAGTATGCTCTCTGCACAAAAGGAGGCAAAACCTCAAGTGTGGCTGCATAGATGTAGTCTAAGAGGGTGGTGTGTGTTCTTGAAGTGGAATAAACACTTCTATTTGTCTTCCAAATAATACTATTAATAATAATAATACTAAAAATACTAATAATAATATTGTAAAGTTATGTATGATTCTAGATCAGTGCATATGCAATACAGATAAATGCATGTTTTTCATTTGTACTTGTGGGATTCAACCCAGAGAGGTAACCTTCCCAACTGCAGTAGCTATGATTTAGTCTTGTGCCATGAGTGGAAAATGGGTGAAAACTAAAAACAGAATTTTATTTGGTATCTTTGGGTTTAGTGTCCTGCTCAAGGCTAAGTGGAACTGAGGTCATGGATCCATTCATCACTGATTAAACCATGGGCACTACAATCAGAAGCCAGTCTGTCCCTTTTTTCTTTTTAAACTCCACTAAGTTTAAATTACCTTATGTATGTCTGCTTTTTTACTAGCTATACGACACAGTCATGCTGAGAAGAAGATCTCATTTTAATTGGTGTGTTTACATGTTGAGCTCTGTGGTGTTGCCAACTGGCTGTAGCTGAAGCTTTTCATGTGATTTAAAATACATTCTTTAATCTTCACATATCGGAAGATGATAGATTTAGAGTTCAAATGATCCTTATAATATCACTTTTTAAAAGAAAAAGGAAAAGTATGCAGTATAAAAGGCATCAAATGAAAAGCTACAGCCTTTTCTATGGCAGTCAAGATATTCTGTTGGCACTGTGTGGGCTTTTTTAGGAACACATTTGCTTAGCATATGAGCTGGCTTCTGGGGGAAATTAAGTCTTGTTTAAGAGATTAATTTAAAGATTTTATTTGGCTTTAGTTTGGAGTTTGGAGAGACAGAAAAACATGCAGCAACGGGCCACAGCCTTGCACCCAGGTGTGGGCTTAATGAAAAGAGAACTTTCTGCATCTGGAGTTGAGCTGCTCTGAGGCTCTTGTTGATGTGTCAGGATGTCACATCAACAAAGTTGCGTCGGACGGTTCACGCCTCCGCGTCCGCATAAATTTCTGATAATGGTCACCTCGTCGGGCATTATCCCTTACTTTATCGTTACTGGAATATTAATTATTTTCTGGTACTTTAGTCTGTCATTTTTAGCATTCCTCTTAATATTCAGAAATACAAGTTTAGTGTTGCTGCAACAGCAGTTTGGACCAGTTC
>JAVQJG010052067.1:0-61668 GCA_036024015.1 Craterocephalus amniculus | reverse complement strand
ATGGATGGATGGATGGATGGATGGATGGATGGATGGAGGGATGGATGGATGGATGGATGGATGGATGGATGGATGGATGGATGGATGGATGGATGGATGGATGGATGGATAGATGGATATTTAAATATTGTTCAGCATTCACAGCGGTATTTCATTGATTTAATAGCATGCATATGCAAGAAGTGATGGAATAGCAGCCTTAACACCAGGCTACAATGTTCAATAAAGCTTTTATCCAACATCTCCCGAGTTGTGACAAAAAAAACCCTTAGTTATTAGTTATCTGGAGATATTTTGATGAAAGTAATTAAAACCCCTGGGATGGCAATCTTTACCGTCAACACTGGCACTATGAAGAATCGGCGATGCTGCAAGGTCGTAACACGGGCACAAGCCCCCGCCTGCGTCACGATAAGCTCCTTTTAGCTCATGTCCTCCCATGAATTATCTTCACTTACTGCCTCGCTCGCCATTCATCATCTTTTCCCTGCAAGTCTGAGACATCACTTTTCCCTTGTAGCAGTTCAGTCCAGATGTCAGTCCAGAAACAAGAAAAACAATAGGCAAAGTAGGTCAAGCAGCAAACATATCAGATCCAATAAAGTCACTTATGGCATTTTGTCAGGCATTTGATTTTACATGATTAGTTTTGAAAATAATTTTAGGATTTTGTTTGTTATTGATTCTGTATGGAAAGATCAGCAGTTTGAAATGAGAGAAGCAATGACTGTACTTTTTCTGTGAGCTCCCATAGCAGTGATTCACTGCTGGTCTTTGGTAATGCCTGAAGGCACCTGCATTTTAAGCTTCATAAAAGTTGCCTAAAATGATCCTTTGGTGTCCGTACCTGCATGTCAAACACAGTCTGCTTTTACTTTGATCATTTGTGATGAGAATTAGATAAGTAGATAGAAAACCACTTTATCGTATTTTGCAAGAAGCTGCAGAGTTGATCACATTTATGGCATTACAGCTCAAATTTACTATGCTGACATATCAGTAATTTTTCCCTAAATGTCCATTGGATCCTGCATTTCTCTGAAAAGGCTGGAAAAAAAACTTTAATCACGCTCAGTTATTGCAAATGTTCTAATAATGCAAAGCACAAACACATAAATCACCACTTCCCTCTCAGGCAACGACCAACACTGTTTGTCTCACTGCTGCGTCACGTGATTCAGTATATTTATGAACCTATATTTCCCAGAAATCCCAGCGGTCTTCTCACAAGAGGCTCTTGGATGTTTGACAGCCTGCTCTAAAATTAAAGACTGAAAGCACTTTTGCTTTGATATTATTAGACTGTGAAGAATCTTCATCTTAAGAAGGACACCAGTGGAACCCAGGGCCCTTTTTAAACTCACTGCCATGTTTCCCTGTACAGCAGCTTGGGTTGCTTTTCAGTTTTTTCGTAGGAAAAGTATGTAAATAAACCGAGTGTTTCAGCTGATCTGAGACTTTTTTTAACATGTGGAGACTGCCCATGTCTGGTTCTGACTCTGGGAACTGATGAAAGACCTGATTCAAAAGACCTGGGTGGTCTGATAGGTTCATACTGAATCACCAGATCCATAATATCAATATGATCAGCAAAGTCAGTTTGTAACATCTACCATGATGTCATCATAGATGGTTTATTCCAATGATCTGTTGAGTTAGAAGCAATAAGCTATAAGATCCCTATACCATACCATAGTAGTAAAAAATCCTAAAATAAAATTCCTGGATCCAGATGGTGATCCAGATCAAAATCGTTGGATGTCGTTTATCTTTTGGATAATTAGAATTCTGTTTAAGTGAAATTTATAATGTACAGGTCAGCATGTTAGCATTGTGTGTTTTATCTGTGTTCGTACACCATTCTAATCTCTATTTTTCTGAGATCCACCATTTAAAACTACTGTGAATAACATCATGTTTAAACAACCAGATAAATGTTTGCTTGTTCTTGACTCGATTTCAGTGGCTCCCAAACTTTCTGAGCCACAACCCCTGAGATAACGCACACTGGTGTCCGCTTTTTATACTTACGGTCTGGAAACCAGGGAAGGAGCTTGGATTTAACACCAGGGAGGACTGAAAACTTTGCATTATAATGATATAGATAAAAAGTTTAACAGTTACACCATCGCTGTCACCAGACACATGTTGGATAAAAAGGTTTTGGCTCGTACCTTTTTTTCATCCCAATGCTCAGGAGACATCATGGAAAAGTTAAAGCGATTCTGTAATCCCTGACTACCTCCCAAATGGTTAACTGTGATATTTGCACAAAGGATGTGCAGATATATCTGCATTACATTTTTATTGGCGGACATTGAACTTATGTAGTAAACAGGATAACATCAATCAGTGGCAGCGGTTTATCTGGTTTTTCATAAATGACTTGCATTAACTTTATCTTTGAACTGGAGAGATTTGTTCATCTGACTTTTGCTGGTTGGTCAAAAGATTTTGTTGGCCCATGCAAGTATTGGCCTAGTATTGAGTATTGAAATATTGAGGCTTTAAAACAGATTATAAAGCCTCAAATGCTTTATTATATAAATATGAGCTGTTTGTTCTCATCAAAGAACAGTAGCCTATGATAAGAGCATGGCATACTTTAAACCAGCTCAGTTATCTTATATAAGGTATATTTCATTATTTTGCATCATAATCTTTAACATCATCTCAGAATTTCACAGTCAATTCAGTTCTTAAAAAACAGAACAGAAAAGCACTTGTTTCATGTACACTGCTTTTTGCTAATAACACCTAAATTATCTAACATTTGATAGATGCAAAAAATTACAGTCATGCAACACAACACCTGTTAGGGATTAGGCAAATCAAACTTATCTGTGATGACTCTGAATCTGCTTGTGCTGGAATGGACTGCCTCTATGAGAATCACAAATGGTCATTTGGTTCCCCTTCAGTCCTGTGAGAACTCTGTGGTACTCTGGCCTTCTTTTAAATGAGCTTTTCTGATTTTATACATTAATCTCTTTTGTAAAATCTAGATCAGGTTTAATCTGCATTGTCTGCCAGGCTGCAGCTCGTTCTGATGTTAAATTAAACATCTGCATTACTCGTGCTATTTTTAGATCAAAGCTTTGCTCATGTATCCGCCGTATCGCAACATGCATTCAGCCTGGAGAAATGCGCTGAAACATGTTGGCCTCCTCCAGCCATGGAGACGTGATGCTAAGACACGTTGGCACTCTGTGGCTTCAGGAGCTCTTCACTCTGCTGCAGGCACAAATACGTTAAACAATAATCAGATAAACAGACTCATTCTGTTGCTGAGTGGTCTAATGTAATGCTTCAAGACTTCAGGTCAGCTTCATATAGATAGCTGAACTAAAGTTGTAATTGCTGTTCTATTATTGGTGCTTCTGTTTTGCAAGGACCCCGCCCACTCCCCATTATATTTGCATTGATCGAAAATCCAATGACCTCCCTTCAGATATGGCACTTGTTTGTCTTGGAAGAGTAGAAATCTCAGTTATTGCTGTTTTGACATTTACAGCTGAGGCTCAGAGTGAATCATGCTGCTTTTCCTGTTTTCCAGGAGACCACAATAACTGAGATAAAGCAGAAGATTATGAAGATCCCCGATGCCAACGGTATCGTCATAGATGGGTTTCCTCGTGATGTTGGACAGGCCCTGTCCTTTGAGGACCAGGTGAGTCTCGATTATCATGTTTATTCATCCCCTGAAGACGTTTCCATCAATGGGTCAGATGCTATATCCCCGTTTCACTCCATAGGATGAGCCCTTACTGGAGGGTTGTCTGGAAATCTCTCTTGCTGTATCATTCTCAGTTTCAGGGAATCGAATAGTAGAGGAAATATAACATGGTGTCCTTTGTTGTTTTGACTTTGATTGTAATATCTGTCACGCAGAACAAACCTTTTTCACACATAATGTCCACATTTGGAGGCTGGACGGATCATTGTGGAATGAGTCAATTTGCTTGTTTTTGACACATGGGCTCAGATAAGATTGTTGTCTCTTACTTAAATGTGCCTTTCAAGTCCAAATTAACTGAATCTTACCTTTTTTATTGGTTGTTTGTTTGATTTGCTCTCTCTCATTGTGTGGTTGAGTGAGTTTCCACTGCAAAGTAAGTGGTCAGACAAAGAGATCTATGGTTTGAGTTCTTGGATCCTGACAAGCATTATTTGACACACTGGAAATCAGACTTGTTTCTTAAAATTCTACGTGACTTTGGCTTTAGACCTTTTTTTGGTTTAATAAAGATTTGTTTTATTGAAGCCTAATTTAAAGTTTGCATTTGGTTTTGCCCACAGCTACAGGCCGCATGGTGATTTGCATAGTCGAGTATGAATACTGCTGTCTTCTAAAATGAATAGAATATTTGCCCATGAGCAGATTGTTACCACAACACGAGTAGCTGTTGGGTCTAAGTTGTTACTCAAACACCTGATTTATTGTGCTGGAATCGAGGGCATTTTAAAAGATTTTTGAAGTCAACTAGTTAGGGCATTTAAAACTGATAAGTTGATTAGTCATGATGTCATTGTGACGTTACCTATAATTAAATGAAAAATAGTTTCTCCACAGGGTAACTAATTGTAAAATGCAGATAAATTGCTTTTTATATGATTTGTGTGCTCTCCACACAGGAATTAAAATTATTTGTTTGTTTTCATTTTTTAACATCCTGTGGGTTCAAGTATACATTTACAGTTGGTTTATGTGGAAGGGAGTCATGGAGACACTGGGACCTAACCTGGGTTGGCTGCATCAAACGGTTTTAACTTCTCGGCAGCTGCTATGCTGGGTTAACTAAATGCCACACCCACGGCTACAACAAAACCAGTTATGTTTTTGTCATCTTCCCATGTATTTGTTTTCTCCTGAAGAACAACATTTTTGGGACAGTTTGGTAGCTTCGCTGCATTGGTCCGTTGCCTCCACTATCAGTTAATAATACGGCAAAAACAGCTGCTAGACTTTCCTGCTCCTGCCTCCTGTTGTTTTATAAGCTGGATTTTGAATAAACAAACGTGACACTACTTAATTGGAGCAATTTATCGTCAGAACATTCATTTGCAAGTTAACCTGAAAGGAGACAGAGTAGCATTGCTAGCACTGCTAATGTTATACACACTGTAACACTTAGCAGTCCTGTTTAGCTTCTCTAACTTGACTGACCAAACCATGCTCCATTTGGGCTGTTTTCTGATTGTTGTCATGCTGTTAGATTGGTCTGAGTTAAATGTTTTGGTTCTAAAAAAGAGAAATATGTTAGGGCTATCACTTCTTACCAAGATTTAAAACCTCTTTTTTTCTTGCTTTGGTTTCCTATTGGGCTTAATAACAATCTTTAAAAAAATTCTTTCTGACACTTTAGTTGTAAGTGTAGCCATTTTTTCTCTATGCCGAACTTTTAATGGCAGACTAACAATACCACCTTTTTCCAGGCTTCCTCTTGTAGTGAATGACTGATATCATGCAAATTCAAGGCTAAAGAAAAAAGCACATTTGCATAGCGTAGAGCGGACTTTCATACAGCTGGATACTATTAACTATGCCAGGGACACTGAGCTACTGTTTATTTGTTAAACTGGTTTTATCATATGACTCAATCATGTGTTTCTTTTACAACTAGACAGGTTGTAAAAGAGGCAGAGTAATTGCTGTTATCAGTCTGTCAAAAACCCATAGGGACATGCAATAATTATACAAGCCTTAACGTATGGAAATGAGCAGGTCTAACTCTGCCTGTTATTTTCTCCAGTAGTGTGAGATCTGAGGATGCCTTTGTCAGCTGTTCGGTAGTTTCAATAAGATCCACAGGGTTTGATATGTGTGATATCAGGAGCTGCACTGCATTTAGGGGTCACTGACCAGGCATTCAGACTCTTTCACTTGTAATCTATGTCAAAGAATGTCTGATTATTTTTTTTCTATTTTGCACCTGTAAGAAAAAGGTGCATAATAACATTGTCATGGTATTAATCAATAAATTACATTTGACGTCCAACAAAACAGAAATTTTCTTCATGTTTTCAAACTGATAAAAGCTGTAGATTCTTCATCCTACACATGAAGGATTAACAGGTATGGGAGCTGTGTTTACCTCTGCTATGAAGGATAGAGACGGCTTTTTTCTTTTGCTGAAAATTTTGATTTAATGTTTGAAAGTGTTTTAAAATCTTACATTCTTTCTTGGTTTACAAGGGTTGCATCTTATTGGAGCTATCAGACATAAACCGTGCTTTGTAGCATTGATTTAGGGAGTTGTTCTCAGACTGATCTGATTATTGGCACCTGTTTGATGGCTTTCACAAACATATTGTTACTTTTATTTTCGGTTTGCATATCAAATGTTTAAGAGCTATAAGATTTTTTCCACTAGTTATTAAGAAACTAATGACATCTCCAAAAAGATATCAACTAACAATATTGCTGAATAAGTCCGAAGCTGTTGGATGCATATCTTAAGGTAGCAAGTGGATGATATTTTCTTGGTGTTGTCATTAGACAACGGTAATAAAAGGAGAATGGTATAGTGAATACAGGATTTCTAATTATTTTCTTTTTCACTTTTTTTTCGACAAGCTCACAGAGCTGATTATGTAACACTTGAAATTTAGGCCATCTGTCCCTTTATAACACTCAGCACTTGTGAGGACACAACATACTGTTGAGTTTGCAATCCTTTAGAAAGTAGCAGCTAACTTGTTGTGCTATTTCAGTTCAAATGATAACTTTATCGTACTTATTTTTGTCATATATTAGGCCATAGGCCTATATGCATAATGCATATAGGCCTATGGTAACAATTAGTTTTATGGTTTTTTTTACTGGTTCAGTTTAGATAACATACAACTAACAAATTACCAGCTTATTCACTCCCAAAATAACAGTCGCTTCACACTGTGAGCCTGGTAACATGTGCAGAACGTGAGGGTTTTCATTTGGGCAAAGAGATGTGAGGCGTGTATCAGCTGCTGCTCAAGCAATGTGCAAAGTGGTACAGACATTAAAAATACATCTAATCTGTTATGATCGTCACAATGACTGATTTGCAGTTGGTTTTGGCTGCTGAACGGGACTCTTCAGAAGATATTGCTTGGAAACTTTCATGTGTTTACTTTTTAAATCTTACTAATCAGGAATTACAAAAAACTATGTGGTCATGACCCGGGACATGGTTCGCCCAATTGAGCTGGCAAAATTGCAGCAAAAGGTCAGTGAAACAATTGCAGCCTAAAGGGCGAAATTCAGCCAAGGACACGCTATGTACGCTCTACATTCTTGGTGGGATGGGGATCTAAAGGGTAGTACTTCAGTGTAAGATTCACGCACCAATTACTGTTCGGTCACTTAGATCCAGTGTTGATCTTCACATTGAACAAAAACATTGTAAATTAGGAAACAGTAAAAAATGTAATTTATGATAAATCTTTACTGTTTTTAATTTTGACACTAAAACTATTTTTCAAACAAGATGCTATTTGGGCACATGTAATGCTGTTACTTTGCACTTTGAGATTTCCTTGAAATGTAAAGTGCACTGTAAATACAATGTATTATTATTATTACTTCATTTATCAACATTCAGCTTGGAAACTAAAAATATTCGGCAGATCGAGTTTTGAGAGGGAAATATTTTCCTGGTAACCTAAGCATGGCTTCTCAGTACACTGGATCAAATGTTTTGAATGTGTGACACATCTGAACTGCAGGCATCCGAATTTAGCATGCAAACTGTTTTCACGATAGAATCATGTTTATAAAGCGATAATGCTTATAAAACTGTTTATCATTGCCTTGCTGAAACAGGTTTTCCCTAATAAATACAGTTCTGTACAGAGGCTCCATCATGGTTTCATGGCCTCCAAATGAGACATCACAGTCCGTTCAGACCAGGATAAGTTTAGGCACGTAGATGGTGACAACATTTCCAGAATTTGTCTTTTAGAAATAGTCTTATTTACGCGGATAATCCGAACCCCTGTTAATCTGCTATGTTTACTTGTAGCAACATTGCAAACTGTGTGAAATATTCAAAACTTCCCCTTTAAAGACACTATTGTAAAGGATGGCAATTAGGTAATATTTGATTTTCTTCTTCATTTCTAGACAACACATTTTATTGTCATCTGATATGGGAGTGATAAACCAGTCAGTGTGGCTTCAGTATCAGGTTGCTTTTTCATTTTCTGCAGGAGTGCGATATTTCATATCGGCACTAGCCTGAGTTCACACTAATCCAAACCATAATTCTTTAAGTAAGCACTTTTCAGCCGCTGCTTCTGATCAACTCTTTTCCATTTCGCCATCCAGTCGATGCTCAGTGTCCCTGAAATGAACAGGTCGCTCCTGACTCAGAGAGGACTTTGCCCTTTTGACTGGCAGATTGGTACATAGTGCTGCATCATCAAACATCTGACCTGCTGAGTTGTCCTTGAGCATGCCTCACAAATACCTGTCAGTTGTTGCTGTGGGTGTTTTGCTCATTTCCTGAGGATCAATAAGTCATTATCTACCAGGGGGAGCTGCATTTCAAGTAGGCCTATTTATGAATAGCCATGAAACTAATTGAAAACATCACTACATTTGCATTGCAAACATTGTAGATGATACAATGGAGACAAATGTTTTCTGGCAGCCTAGAAGGTATAAAAGTATAACATAATGGTTTTGAATCGTTGGTCCCAATCAGAGCCACTTGATGGAAAGTCGAGCTTCACAAATTGGTTCACTGAGTGACACAAAGTGCTTGATTGCTTTTAGAGGGATTGATGCTCTTTAGCACATTTAAGCTAACTTAATGTTGATCACCTTTTCAATGAGCACTTAGTGGTCAGTGTATTTGGGTCAGTGTGAGGACAGGCTGACTTTGTAATCTGGTCATTAAAGCTGTATTACAGGGGACAAGAGGGAGTAGCAAGTCCCATTTGTAAAGAGTAAATATCATAAGGAAGAATACATTTTCTTTTTTTCCCACAGAAGATATACTATAATTTCAGTTGCTTCCAAAGATCAAGACGTGGTTATAAACATTCTGTAGAAAATCATGGATAACCTTTTCTCTACTTTTGTTTTCCTCCTCTTTTTCTCATTTATATAATTTCAGTTCCAAATTTCTGCACATCATTACTTGAATTCTATTTTTTGTTATTTTAGTGATTTTTGTTGTTATAATACAGTTTGATAGATTTCCAGGGTTTTTATAATAGTGTTTACTAATTTGTTTTTAATTAATAGAATAATTGCAAATAATTGCAAAAAAAACATTAAATAAAGAGAGTATAATGTGTACAGTACAGCTGCCTCATCATGTACAGCCAGAATAAACCAATGAATAAATAAAGCTAAATTTCTTACCTTAAAGTTTCGAACCAGTGGTTGTTATTAAAGAAAAAATAAACTATTTGATTACTAGGAATTAAGGTGATTATCATTTTTAAAAAATGAATAAATTATTTTTTACATTCCCTGGATTCCCTGTTGCTTTTATTGCAAACCGTAATCTCTAAAGTGCAATTTAAAAACTTATTCAAGGTATTTAGATGAAACTGATGCATTACTGATGGTCATCTTATCGTGGGTTTCCATATTTAAAGAAATTACAAAAAAAATATCCAATAAGATTTAAAAAGTGGTGACATGAATTAACTATTAACAAGTTCTACCCGAGGTCCTACAAGAGTAAAAATCCAAAACTTGCTCCTTGATTTAAGATGATATTTTCTTTTAAGTCTTGATTTCATTTTGGTTTTAAATTTAGTTATTTCTGTGCAAAATAATTTCACAAAGTTATTTCAGTACATGTGGTTAAAAAATAAAAAAGAAGCTGTTGAATAACTCTTAAATTATTTCAGGGATTGTTTGTTTCAGTCCATTTTAGCTAAAGTGCCAAAGTCATTAAATCTGTCTTGTGTAGTAACAACCGCAGCAAGTGCATCAACCAATGATGATGCGTTTTGTCACTTTTACCAATTTGTCAATTAAAGACATTCTGATGCAAGGTGAATAAAAATATCTAATAGCATGACAGTAGGACTGAATGCAGATTGATTGTGTGTTTGTGGGCTGTTGCAGCAGACGGTTTGATTTTTCTGGTGGGGTCTTGTATTGAAGGATGGTTTGTTTTTTGAGCCATTTTTGCATCATGTAAATGAATTGTCACTATATGCAGCCATAGCTAATAAACTGGATAAATAGAGTCTGTTTATTTCAATTGACAAATGGTGCAAAAAGCCATTTCAGTCTCCAGCACTACGTCTCTTATTCCCTATTTCACAGCAATTACATGTGAGCCTGCACATGTAAATGAATACACATGGAAATATGAGCACATTCCGTGACATATGCTCTTGGATGCATATTAATATATGCATGTGTACTTACAGCTCTGAATATATCAGTTCAGACAGTTTCAGTTTCACTGTAAGTCAGTACTTTTGCATTCATTTACATCTGTAAACAGTGGGTTACCAACTTCATAAAGCAGGCACTGTTGTTCATAACGACATTTAGTTTCACCCACTTTGGCACTTCCTGTTAAGCTTCCAGTGTTTGTTCATCCGTGTTGACCACGCTTTTGGGATTTTAGGCTCTGGTAAAACCGCATTTCTACTTTTTCAGCAGATGCACTTAGGCCTAAATAAAGCAACATAATCTTTTCCCTTTTTTCCCTAAGTGGTGTGGTTACACTAATTGTGCCAACATGATAGTCCCTGCCCACCTGGCTGAGCCATCAGACTACCACAACATGACAACATTTGCCTATATTACAGGCAGAGATATGCATCTTAGAAACATGAATTATGTTATTGGACTAGTAATCCTCAGGCAGCAAGACGGAAACTGAGTTGCCAGTTGCTTTGCACATTGGTAAAACAAATGCGTTTTTTTAATAGTTTCTGTATGTTTTCTCTATGTGCAGCACTTGTCAGGCTGCATTCACTCAGGTTTACAGTCTGAGTCATTTGACCCATAGCTTATGTTAATGGACATTGGTGGTCTTTTTTTGTGGAAAAGGCAACATGATATCATGGCATTGCATAAAATAATAACATGTCACTTCACCCATATTTTGTGTGTCATTTTAAGCTTTCTGTATGATTTTTTTCTTTGTTTTTTTTAATGTGTCACCCTTTTACACAAAAAAGCGACCAACGAGGGACGTGGGGGGAGAAGATGTAGAGATATTGGAAAATGTGCATGTGCAACAGAATTTCCTCCTGTTGCACATGTACCAGCCACACGCTACATAATATTTCAGCAAGAAATTTCCAAATTCGTGATGCTTAAAACGTACGTAATTAATTCCTCCTCTTTAAATGAGCAAAATAATCAATAGATAGTGGAAAATGTGTCAGATCCACTGCTCCTCTTCTATCTTAGGATTAGAAAAGTAGCAACTCCTCGTTGGTCATCTATTGCAGAGAAAATTGTCCCAGACCTCAGGCATTGTTTGGCCATTCTTTCACCCATCAGTTCCCACTGTGGACAACCAACCCTCTCTAATGTTTTTGTCACATCCTCTTGTCTCTGTGGTAATTGTACCTCCTTTTCATCATATTGTGAAGAAGCCAAGTGTTGGCGTAATGAGAGCTCATAGTATGGATGCTGCTGTCTCACTGGTCCAGATCATCTGACAGCAGATTCCACTCATTACAAGCTCCCTGTCGAGAAGCTGCCAGAGGAGGCAAAACAAAGAAACTGGATTATGTAGCGTGTGGCTGGTACATGTGCAACAGGAGGAAATTCTAAGCAGACACCACCTCAGCAATCAGGCACCCTCGCCTCTTTGATGGAGCCCACAAATGAGCTCCTGCTGTGGTTCAAATCAGCAAATCCATCTAATTCATGTTTCAATCATAAGCTAGATTAAATGTGAGTAAACATACTTTTCATCTGGATCTCCACATCTGCTGAGGTTGTAAACAAGGAGAATAAACACAAAGTTTTCCATAATATTTCAGCAAGAAATTTCCAAATTCGTGATGCTTAAAACGTACGTAATTAATTCCTCCTCTTTAAATGAGCAAAATAATCAATAGATCCTTGTTTCTATTACTGACGAAAATGGATAAGATTTTGTCCTTTTATCTGGAGCTTTTACCAGCGTTGACCCTGTGGTTACATAATGACTATAGGAAGTTCACTGAAAGCAAATGTATAACTCATACATGCAGCTGCGTATATAACAGTGTCCAAGCAATGGGAGCTGATGACCACTCAGCCAGTAATGCACAGAAAAAGCTCTCCTGGGATTTACAATCAGATTAAGTAACATCTGGTTATTAAACGGTGCAGCTCAGGATCAAAGAGAAAAACAGAAACTTTTTTTTTCTTTTAAAGACAAATGGGACGCCTAAATGTCATGTCAGGGTGGAGGCCAGATGTGGCATTGAATGTCAAATTTAAAGAAAAAAAAATGTCACTGAAGCACTAATATAATACAATGAATAATGGAAATTCATGTTAGGAATGTTTCAAAGGAACAGTTTGACCTTGTGAGAAATATTGCAAAGGGCCTTCTTGTTTTGAAGTGTATTATGTTCTTTTGCCTCCATTTACCATTGAACAGTTGCAGTAAGTGTTTACTTGCAAAAGAGAATAACCGGAGGTAACATGCAGTTCTGTTCATATCTAGATTCATGGTAGATGTTTTCCACTTAAAACTAGTTGTTTGTCAAACATCCCAGAGAAACTCTTCTTACATGAATTATCTGATGGCACAGTACAGAGTGGCCATTTATTATAAAGGAGAAAAATGTCATTTGGATCATTCTGAAAAGGGAATTATTGGTAACAGAAATCTCTCTAATAATAACTTGAAATAGGTGGCATTCGAATGAAGCCTTTCAGGCCTCTGTCCTGATTAAAAGTCAATCATCTGCTGAACCAAGTAACACATCCTGTCATTCAGGCGGCTGTACTGATGCACAACAAACTGTACTGGGTTGTGTAGTGGTTGGATTATAGAGTGGCTCCAGCCAAACACCGCTTTGAATAAGCATGGACGAGAACATCTCATTCAGCAAATTGTGCCCAGAATTAAAAAAGACTGAAAGTATGTGGACGCCGTTAGCTCGTAAAGCTGCTACTTCTTATAAAACTATCAGAATTACACAGGACACATGAGGTAAACTAGTCAAGGAGAACCTTTGAATAAGCAGTATGTGCTTAGCTGAGGATAAACACAGTACAGTTTTCTCACACAAATCACTGGGAATTTTATATTTCTAGTGACAGTCATCATGACATTAAAAGGAATGTTGTGCATTCAGAACAGCTCATCCACTGACTGTTTGTTGGTGAAATGTTGCTTTAGCTAACTGACCAGATGCAGCTGTTGCTCCCCACTTTTCCATGTTATCTCAGTGTATCACACAGACCAGAGTATCTAATGAGAATGATCTAATTATCTAGTCTCTGTGAGAATTGTCCTTTTGTTTTTTGCCTTACCAGGTTATTGCATTACCTTGAAAATAGCTTTTTAAGCACATTTTTTTCCCACTGTTTAAAACGCAGAAATAGTTTTCCTTCCCAAAGAAGTAAATACCAAAGCTCTCCGTTGTTTCAGAAACATATTTGTTTCATATTCAGAGTTCAGGTTCATACTTGACACATCCATATCCAGCCCCCATTAAACTTCCTGCAAACACGTGTTGTCTACTAGTCAAGTGTGACCTCTTGGTGAGCCAGAAAATACAGAAAAGGGTAAGTGATGGTTTTCAGGTCATATGTCTCTATATGTTTACATCACAATCAAATCATGAGGAGTAACAGAAGTTGTATGAGTTTGAAGATTGAAGAATTGGAAAAAGAAAAATTATTGCAGATGACAAGTTTTTTTAGTAAATTACAACTTTGGTTATTCTGTCCTATAATTTGTTAATTAATTAGATGTGTAAATTGTAAAATAGTTTTAGCTCAACACGTGTAGCCCAAGAGAAAATTTCAAGTAGAGAGGAGAAGAAAAAAGGATGAAATAGAGGCTGCTGTGATGAAAAATGAAGAGACCAGAAAGACTGAAGGTTAGGAAATTCACAGAATGTGGAAACTATGTGAAAGCATGAGAGATGCTGTATTTAAAATAATAATATACTGGTAATTTCCAGTATATTATTTATGATATGGTTTACCTGTAGCATTGAATTGAGATGATACTGACAATGTTTTGGAAGAAAAAACAAAGAAAAAGCATGTGCATTTTAAAAAGGAGGGGTACAAGAATTGGCCATTATGGTATGCCGAATACCATGGTAGCTCTTTCAGAATAATTAATATTAGGCAAAGGAATTCATTCACATTTAACTTTTAGACTAAGAACTCAAAATGCTTTGACTTACAGACTCTCCCAACCCTTGTTAAAGAAAAATATTAAACCATCTTGACAGAAGGATGAATGCTGCATGACCTGCAGAGCCATTTCAGTCCAGAAAAAAATCAAAATACAAGAGAATACTGACGTTCAAAGGGTTAGATATGATTTACTGATTTTAAGGATCATATATTTTATCCTGAAAGGTTTGGTAGTTTATGTCAGATCCCATATTCCCCTGCTTTGGGACCACCAAGTGGTCCCCTTAGGACCCATAGCATCCATTTTCATTACTCACCACATACGGCCTCTTTGCCTTTTTACAGCATCGCAGTAGCCATTTATGAGCCACACTGGTGGGCCTCTACAGCAGCGGTGCTCCCTTTATAGCTGCCCGGAGAGACGGTCCACCCCTTAATCCAGTCATTTACTATAGCACAAACATGTCATTTACTTTAAAATATGAGTTATTTTCTGGATTTTCCTCCCAGTTTCATTGATTTACATTATGTTGTAAAAAAATTTTTATTGATAGTTGAAAATATGGTTAGTTTTCCAACAGGATGGTTATGTTAAAGTTTGTTAAAGTTAAAATGCTAAGCTTAAGGAAATAATTAAGTCAATTGTTTTTATCCTTGTCTCAATCATACAAACATCCTGGATCGGGGACCAGTCAGACTTAGATGAAACACCGTCAAGAATGCTCGCAAAACTGGTCTTGTCTTAGGTCTGCTTTAGTGAATAGAATACAATAGAATAGAATAAAGTAGAAGAAAATAGAGTAGAATCTGATCAATTTTGTATTGTAAATATGTGAAGTAACATGATTGTTTAAATCACAAAAGCAACACTATATAAGTTTCTGACTCTGATGCATTTGATGGCACACTGACATTTGTTAAGTACATTCCTGAGGTCATCATTGCCCTGCAAAATCCCAAGGATGAGAAACAGCACTTCATCACTTTTTTCAAGGCCAGGACATCACATGGCAGCTGCTTTTTGCTTTACTCCCCAACACCAGCAGCTGGATATCAACATGCAGTTTTGACCATGGACCATGGCTGATTCAGAAAAAAAACAAGAAACATGAGGACATTATCAGCAAGGAAAAGAGCAAAACTGACAGAGCACAGATAAGGCGAGACTCAACATTTTAGAGAGAGCTCAGAGAAGAGCAGGATGCAATCAGCCTTCATGGAGGCCCCAAAGTGTGAAAATCTGTCAAAACTCAGTAGTGCTGCTTTAAAACAATAACCTCCAAACAAAAACTCTGAAAGTTCTGTAAAATGCTTTGGGAAAAAAGCCAGTGTTGACATTAAAACCAGCCTGTTAACAGCTAAAGTGACTTTGTTTGGCTAACTTAGCTTGCTAGCTGTTGGAAATTACTAAAGGGTACAGTGAGAGATTTTTGGGAGGCTTTTTGTAGACTTGTTTAGGAAAAAAATGCAATTCATTTTAAATATTTCATTCATTAGCTATACTTTATAATGGGCCCACAAGTAGTTGAGAATGTTGACTTTGGTTTGACATCTGTACAATCTGGATGCAGCTTTGTTTTTCTTCTCATTTTTTAATCTTTTGACAAGAATAAAATATTTGACTGGGATTGTTATAATATTTTTCTACTATTTCATAACTTCCATCAGCTAAATAGTTCATGGAAACCAGCTTACATATAAATAACTATTCAGGCTTCATGCTTGTGTGAGAATTGTTGTTCATGTGCCTCAGTTGTTTGTTTGGATAAGTTAACGTTGGGCATTCAAAGCTCCCTGATATGGCCGAGATAACAGTTGTGTAGCTCTTTGTTAATATTGTTTTTTAAGTAATTTCTTATCTCTTCCTGCTTTAAAAAATGTTCTCTAACGCAGCCAAAGCTACTTGAATTACTGCCCCACCTCCCTTTATTTTCTTTTTTTTTTTTACTTCTAGTGGGTGCATTTAGCTGAACAGGCCAAAAGGGTATTAGCTGACGTGGTTGGCGCAACTTTCAGGTCAACATCTGCTCTCTGTTGCACCTTCTTTAAATCTGCGTGCGTGTATGCTTGAAAGCGAGCCTGTCTTTTTGGCCTTTGGCCTTTAAACGAGAGCGATAGCATCACTGACTAAACGGTTGGTGTAAAAATAACCCAACATGCAGTTGATCTTTTTTGTTCTCCCATGCGATATGAAGACAGCTGTTTTAATGAATAATAAATCTAAAAGCTCTGTGTGACAAATGACTGCAGTGTCCAACATTTGCTCCGCGTCGGCTAGGCAACCTGGGAAAAACGTGTGTGGTCGCTATGGAAACTAAAACTTTGATTCGCAAGATTCAAAACAAAGTCCCGCTGCTGGAGTGGCATGCGCCTCAGCAGGCGCCATTTAAGATATTTTTAGGTCTGGCAGCGCTCCAGATGAAATGGAGACTGGGGGGTTCATCCCGTTTCATGTAAATGAAACAAGGAGGAGAATTTTAAGCAAAATATAAATAGCAATAAACTTCTTTACATGCTTCTTATAAGGAAACTTTCCAATGTTGGTTAGCTTGGTTGTCATGTTTGAGGTGACAGTGATGTTTGGCATTCTGTGTGCGTCATAAAAAATACTTCCTTTTGATGCTGCTTTGCATTATCCTCCACCGATCTCTCCCTACAGTCAGCACACACGAATGTGTCCGTTTGTTCCTAATAAATGTTCATTCATACTTCTTGTTTATTCAGAGTCAACTTGATTCTTTTAAAATTAAAAATTTGGTGATTTTTCGCTCACTTGCTTTCTCTAATTTTTGTAGATAATCATGATACTTACCAAATTACACATGCTTCATCAAATCTACCAATTTAAATGTTGTATTTCAAGTTAAAATATTAGTTTTGCTCTATACTTTGTTAATGAGTTCACAGCAGGTGAAATGGTTCCACTTTTTTATGAATGAAAATATGTGGACGTATAAAGTAGATCCTCCTTATGCCACTAAATGACCTCTGACCATTCAGGTTGTGGACATAGAACATGCAGAGTGACTACATCCTTTAACTTAATTCCCACAGATGGAGTCTGTTCCAGGGAATTTGGGAGCCTGGTGAACACTTCAGACTCTTTTTCTCTTTGAGTCCTGTTTACAAATGTTATCTTTGTTTCTTAAGAGCTCCCTTCTTCCCCGCAGGGAGAAGATGCTGCTGTAGGGGAAGTGTTGTTGTCATATGATTAAATTAATTAATTCATTTGTGAATGCATTGGGTTTTGTATATTTGTTGTTGGTCTGCTGTTATAGACAAGTTACAGTATAGCTACCTATATTTAATTGCTGGTAATAATATCAGATTCCATAATAATATCTGTCTCTTCTTTCGAGATGTTTTATCGTTGTACCTCACACCAATGTATAAAGTCTAACATTACACTAGCTATCCAATGTTATTGTCTAAGTAAGCTAGTAAAATTTCCATATCAAAGATAATAATGAACTAACGGTTACGCTAACATTAAATTCTAAAGAGGCAGGAAGTGGTCGGCTCAAATGTTACATTTTCTCTACATCTATTTGGGCCAGTCCTGTTAAGCACTTTTAGTGTTTAAGTGCTTCATACATGTTGTATAAATGAAAGTCGTCCGAATTTTAAATAAAAAAAATAACCCATATTAACAAAGTTTGGTTAAATTAAAACCCCTATAACCAAAGAAATGGGTATGACTCTGAAGAATAACTAAGAAAATTAACCAAACATGAATAACCCAGGAATTGGTTTGAGGAAATAACCCAAGTTTGTATGAACTCCTGAAATATTCAACACTTCTGGGAAAGCAGTGAAAGATGTTGTTTTGATATTTTTGGTATGGATTTGACAATTCACGCATGGTACAATGATTTGTCAGGCTGACCACCCCAAGCGTTTCAAAACTGACTACAGAGTAAAAAGTAAAATGTTGGCTACCTTTTGTGTCTGTGCCGTTTAATGTTTTCTTTTTCGAAGCCTTTTAGTGAATGAAAACATTCCCTTATCGTTCCGGGGCATAGTTTGGCTATTGTTCCCAAGGTTATGTGACACACAGCTTCTAAAAGGACAATCCATTTTTGTTTTTCACATGATAGACAAGGCGAGAGGGGTTGGGAGCCGGAGCTAGGATTGCTTCCCATCGAAAAGCTCCCTAATGAACTATAAAATTATCTTACTTTTATTGGGGTTTGGCTACTTCACTGACCTAATGAAACATCTATACAATCTGGATGTGTTTAGTTTAGCTGAGCTCTGCCAACAAAGCATTTCCATCTGATCTCTTACTCTCAGTTTCCTTAACTCAAGCTAATCTGTCCCTGCATAATATGGACTTTGAAGTAATTCAAAATGTCGTTACATTGCATTTTGATTATTGCAATGCCCAGTACTTAACCTTGCTCCAGTCATCAATATTGCTTGCTGATAGCCTATAAACCAGCTGCAGATATGCTGACTGCTACACAACTCTAATCAATGCCTTTCGTACTGTTTTCCCGTTCACTTTAGGATTAATTTAAAACAGAGCATTAGAGTTACTGCTCCAAGGACCACATCATGTTAGATCTGCTCCTTCTGGTTTAAATTAAGCTTCAGACCAGCCTGCCTTTAATCTCTATGAAGTTTAAAATTCTGTTTATTCCTCTTTTTTGTGAGCTTCACTTCTATCTAAGTCAAATGAATTCAATATGCATCTTACATGTTAGTTTTTCCTCATGACTTGTATTTGTTTTTTCTGCCATGATTCCTCAAAGAGAAAAATAGAAGACATCTGGAACTAAATAAACACAGCAAGGTTTTGTGAGAATTGTTTTAGAATGGGTCAGTGCCAATAAGGTTTTATTCACGCTGGCAAACCAACAAAATAAATCATCCAACTCTGCACTTCCTTTCAACTCCACTAAATATTTGATCCTCTTTCAGCTCACTTAGTTCTCTGAACCACATCTTCGCTGTTTTCTTCATTCTATGCAGTCATTTTGGCAGAAAGATGGTGAGTATGGCTGAATATCTGACAGTATTTGAGTTAAATATTATACCATGTATGTGAAGGAGACAAGAATTTGTCCTCAGAGGGTTAATGAGCAATATTTTTGGTGTTATACTGGCATTATTAGTGGTTTATTCATGTTTTACTATATTAGCTTTGACAAGTGCTGTGGATGTTGGGGTCACATGTTGCTTACCTAACTAATCATCATTACCAACTCAACACATCTCTTGGCCAAGACACTTGCAACATACAAGGTACACCTTTACTGTCACTTTCCAGTACACAACAAACTACTGAACGCTGGAAAATGTTGCAACTAAAATGAACTTCTTCAGCTGATAACAACTTATACTGAACCAGTAATAAACTATGTCCGGCAGGCTGGATTCTATATGAATAAGTGGTGCAGACCACTTTAGGGATTTGGAGAGGAGAAGTGGGATAGACATTGGATTCCTAATTATGGGTGTTTTGCTCAATAACAACCATGATTTTCATGTAATTTTGCCACCAGCTCTGGAAGCCCTTTATTCCCAAAGGTGAAACCTTTGGTGTTCACAACAGACACAATCTATGGGATGAGATGGGAGTGAGAACAGGTTATCTTTACTACCATCATCTGGCCCAAGGCATCAAAGAGGTCATATTAGTAAAAAGACAGGGTTTGTTGTATAACTTACCCTGCAAGTCATATTTTGATTCTGTTAAGGATGATTGATTCATAATGATGATAAGATTCATGAAGTAGTTTATAAATGCCTTAATGGTCTTGTGCTTTCTTATCTATCTGACCTGCTTTTAGACTACTGCTTTTATGATATTATTTACATATTATTTTGTTAGTTGTATTGTTCATATTATTCTTTTTAGGCTTATTTTTTACTCGTTTATCTTATGTTTCGTTTTTATGTTTTTAACTTTTTAGCTCCTGTGTTTTCATCATGAGGAGCCTCCACGTTGGGACCTATGACTGTTTGGTCTGCAGGGTTGTTGTTGTGGGATCACGCTGGTCGGGGTGGTTGGTGGGGTTCTGCACTGCAGGCCTGTGGCTGTGGTTTGGGCCCTGGTCTGCTTTGGTCTGGGTGGTTCCCATGGCGATGCCCTCTGTGGTCACTAGTGAGGCGGGTCCTGGCATGGACAGATCCCCAAGATGTTATTGCCCCACAGCGATGTCAAGCCAGATGTTCTTCTCTTTTACAGATGTTTAGCTCTAATTACGTTATATTATCATTGTTTCAGTTAAAGAGACAAAAACTAGAAGCCACAGTCTATGATTGGGCAGGGGGGATGGGAAGGGTTGGATGGTCTTTTTTTACTATTATTATTATTTTTACGTTTAATTTATAAATAGATTATATGAAAAGTGCTATACCAATAACTTTTGATTTCATTTGATTTTATATATGCTCCTTAACTTGCAATAAACCATCTAAAAAATGTAGTTATGAGCAAAATAGCAAAGAATAACAGTGATATTAACACATGTATTGAGGTCATTTTAAGTCTTTCTCTGTAGAATTTCATTTTGTGAGACTTTTCAGTGAAATGTAAACACAAAATCACCATCACAGAAGGCTGCATGTGTGGTTGCACAAATTGCCCTTTTCTGTTTCGATGGTCACAAAGAATACTTTGCTGTGAGCATCTACGATCTCCTTCCCCTCTGTTTAGCAGCGATGATTGAAAATGATTATTTCTGGCAGGTTACGTTCTCATCTCCCTCTGGGAGAGTGCCGTATCAGCCTCTCTGGCTGCATCATTGTTGCCGGAACTGCAGGCTGTTTGCAAGGCTGCAAGCTTCAATCTTCAAAGTCCGGATTCATTTGAATGAAATTCAGGGAATGCACTTGCTTCGTAGTTAACAAATGTCCAAGACTTTTATCTTCAGACCTCACTGTGATGAAGTCTTTATATTTGTATGGGCTGCTACTTGAGCATCTTGACATGTGGTGCCCTCTGAACCGGATTTAAAAATGAGGTCGACCTAAGTTGCAGCTAGCACAGCTCTGCTTCAGCAAAGTGTTGAGCTCAGGGTCAGACGTTAACAATTTTAAATCAAGTCATTTTTATCAAAGTGATGCAGGAAAAACTTTAACAAATCCACTCTTTCCCTGCAGATCTGCACGCCGGACCTGGTCGTCTTTCTCGCCTGCACAAACCATCGCTTGAAGGAGAGGCTGCAGAAGAGGGAAGAGCAGCAGGGACGACCTGATGACAACCCCAAGGCCATAGACCGCCGCCTGACCAACTTTAAGCAAAACACCATTCCACTGGTCAAGTACTTCCAGGAGAGGGGCCTTATTGTTACGGTAAAAATTCCGTGCATATACGAGGCATGAAAAGGAAAATAATTGAACAGACTTTATGACTCTTCTTTTCTGTCTTTATGTATACCCTTCCTCCTCAAGGACAAGCAGCATGTCCTTCATGCAGCAGGAAGTGAGAATGTGTTGTGCAGAATGGTTAATGATGACGGTTAATGCCTTAATTGCTTCCAGCTTTCATGTCAGGAAAGAAGGTTCACCTCCTGTCAGAGATCAATAGTTATTGCAGATAAATCCCTGCAGTGTCAGACATGCAGTACAGGTGGGAACTATTTTAATTAATTGGATTACTTTTGAAGCATCACTAAGAAAACAACAAACCGGACTTGTTAAGCTATAACAGAAGTAATACAAACAATTCTAAAAAAAGTGATCATAGCATTACTTGTTCAAATGAGAGATGTCTTCCTTATTGTGTTGCACTAAATTATATGATTCTATGCTCTCAAAGAAGTTATCCTCTTAGTCATCCTTAATTGCAAATACTGCAAGTGTGGCATAAGCTGTTGGAGTTGGAGTGTTACGGTAATGTTATTTATTTTCTTAAGTTCTGAGATGTTCATGTAATATTCAGTTACCTTTGGCATCAAGAAGTACCTCGAGTCTTTTTTTAAAAATGATCCTGCACACTTGACACATCTTTGCTTCGGGTGTTTATTTCATTCTTCTTAGCAGAACTGTCTGAAATGAGACAGGCTGCATGGGAAATATCAGTCCACAGCCATTCTGAGGAATCTATACAGTCACTCTGAGGTTCAGACTCTGAGATTAACTCTGTTTGGGTCTCTGGGTATGTTTCAAATTACTGCCTTGTTGACATGGAAACCTTAGCTACTACTCAAAGAAATCCAAGAAATTGTTTCAAAGATACTTCATCATAAGAGCTTGATTGTCTATATTAAGCTTTGTGGTAATTCCAGTCACCATTTGAGACTGAACAGATCCCAGTTTAATGAAAAACGTTGGCATGTGTGTCAGTGATTTCAAGATCCAGAACCATTGCAAATATATATGTGATATGCGAAAGTTTTAATGTTATTATCTCAGCAGAGTCACACAGAGCAGAATGGAAAAGCAGGCTGTTGTAGACTAAGGTCTCTGTGTTGAACGGCGACCCCTGGGATCTCCAGATTATGTGGTTTGGTGAACAGGGGCATCGACTTACCCTCAATATGTGTGAGTCGAGTGCTAATAGGAAATGTTGGCTTCTGAAACCAACAGCCCACTCCTCGTATCGATCTGTCTGAGTCTCGGCTGAGTATCGTCTTTCTCATAGCAGAGGGATTACCGACTAACTCCCTTAACTGTATCACTTTCAGCAAGACTTTGCATGGTTATAAATTCCTGCATTAGGGGGGCGGGGTAAGGTAAGGGGTTTGCTCAGGGGAGTTAAGTTTCTGTTGTTAAATTTTTAAGACTCATGACACATTGGACTTCATTTTTCTTATGTATCTTTATCACTTTACATTTTAATAATAACTTTTTTCCTGCTATTTTCACTGTGTTCCAGTCAGATGAGGTCTATTTTTCCATGCTGCTCTCGTTTCTTAACAGGTCCTGAATCTTATTTCAGCAGCCGCTGTTTTCCTGTTTTCCATCTAGTCTTCCATCCAGTACTTTCTGATACGACTCATTATGTTTCCAGTACCTAACGCCGGAATGTGACAACCCTGTCTGCTAGACAGCTTACTGTTTGACAGGCAATTTCATTTCTTTACTTTTTTTTGTTTCAAATTCACCTAAACAGTATTCCTCTGAACTGTGGAGGAAAAGCTGAGCTGCTTTCAGTATTCATGAAAAGCCAAATGGCTTCTTGCGATCCCCTGTGTGCAGTATGTTCATCCAGCTTGATACATCATATACAGTATTCAGTGCATTCTGTAGGTTAGTGGATTTTGACGTTAAGAGCATTTATTGGTGGTTTTGTGATAGTTGGAACTATATTCATATACCAAAGGTTAAAGGTAGATTTTGTAACATTGGTCTTAAAATGCTATCACCACACAGGGCAGTTTTACCGATGATAATATTGATAATAAAATGAGGGGTATGTAGGCATTTCTACTTAAAGAATAATTTAGTCTTTAACATTTTTTTAACCAGAAGATAATAAGCTCTGTTGTCTGTCAACTTAATATGGACTGCTTTCATTTTAACTGAAAACTCATTTATTAAAGCAAGAAAATAGCTAATAAACAACATAAATTTAGACATACATATTCTAGTTTCAGTCTTCCTAGTGATAAAACAAAATTCATTGCCACTAATCATGTACATTATCAGGACTCAAGAACTTACCAGTCAAGAAGAAAAGTTGCAAGTTCTGCATCAGATTCCCATCCTTTACTCCCAAAAGCTCTCTGTAGCAAAACCAAACAAGACAATTTTCACCTCTGTTTAACTTTTTTTGTCATTTCATACTGTATCTTTACTGCCGAACTTGATTCTTTGTGGGTGCGGCTGTTGGCGAAGGTAATGCTCACTCGCCATCAGCTTCCACCATTAATGTAATTACCATTCTTTACTAAATCTTAAGAATCTGGAAATTGTTAGCTTACAAACATGAATAAATAAATTCAATCAATAAATTTAAGAGAAACCAGCTTACACATTTCAGCTCTATAAATAAATATTTTTTAAATAAATGTGAGAGATTCTGAATACTGAAGTTTTTTATTTTTATTTTATTTAAAATCACACAGATGGCAATAAACCTGTTGATAAAATCAGCTACAGATGCTTTAGTCAAGGATTTTATTTAAATACTGACATGAAGGCACAAAACAAAAGGCTTTTGTACTGTTTTTTCATGACATTGGCATTATATGATTCATCCCCACTGGGATAAAGTTATTAAAGTTCTGTCATTCTATACTTTATTGCTTCTTCCTAAAGGCTTTTTCCCTCAGCCTCTTCGAGTGAGACATTACCACACATGCATTAACAACATACTTCATATGATGGGTAATGAAAGAGAGCAATGGAAAAACTACGCAGGCAGAAAACCTAACATAAACATGCATTATGCTTTTCTGGAGAAAAGTTACTTAACAGACTGGAAAACAGACCCAGGAAATAGACAGAGGATAGACAGAAAATGAGAGTGCATTAAAGACATTCACAAATGTGTTCCGTAAAAAATGTCCAGCCAGTGAGGAATTTCAAGTTTCCACTGACAAACCTTAAGACAGCAGAACACAAACGTTGTTATGAGACATTATGTTAGCATTGTTTTCCCAAAACAGAGAAAATGAAGTTGATATACAAACTGGTGTATTTCAAGGTCATACTGTACAGTCGCTAACTCTCAGGCTGTTTTGGTTTTACACAGAGCCTGAATCCAAAGCGAAAGAGTGTTTCAGACTGTAGCATTATCCTTCAAAATGAAATCCCAGTCTTTTTTTATCTTCAAAACATATACATAGGGCATATATTACACTGCATATTTCCACAGCATTTCTTTCCTTTTACAATACATTTTAACATTTTCGTAAAACAAACAAACTTTAACAAAGGAACATTGGTTATAAGCCGAGGTTATGGAAAAAAGCTCTCCTATCCTAGCATGTAATTCAGGGTGCATTCCCACCAGGATTGGTTGGGTGGGGAATTCCAAAAAATTTCCCTCCTCCTTTTAGCTTGGCTTGCCCTCACCCTCCGCTTTACTCAAGCGGAGCAAACCACCTGGACAACGTCCCACTGTTGCAACAACTGGGTGGTACAGTAGGGCCATATTCCCCAAAATAATAAAGAAAAAAAGAAAAGAAAAAGAAAACCTGCTTTGTTGATCAGCCGGTACCGAAAACAGCTCATTTACAGCAACTAAACAATGGAGCAACACCAAGTTTCTGCATTCTCGTGGTTTCTATTTTTACTCTGGTGTCAGCAGAATGTGTTCAGTATGAGCAGCAGCAGAGTTAGAGAGCTATCCAGCATGTTGCTCTATGCCGCTTCCTCTCTTTGGTTCACTGGATAGTCTGTTTGCTTTCACTCTGCAAGCGAATGAACTGAGACCCCTGGTTTTGAGACGGACCAGAGTTTGCTTCTTGAGTCAGCATAGAGGTTAAATGCATGTTCAGACTACTCCAAACAAACCGTACCTTCCATGTAAGCTGACCAGTTTGTTTGTTTGTTTGTTTAAAGCAGACCAAACAGTGTGAAAGTGCCTTCAGTGATGTATTCTGGCTTTCTATGTAGAGGAATCTACTGGCAGCTGAGGCACTTTGTCTCATTCTTTTCTGAAGTTCTGCTTCTTTAGTTTGATGCCCAGAGGTTTTTCTACTTGTAGTTTTCAGCTCTCATGCATTGAAAATGAGGCTCATGCAATTCAGCCCTGTTCATGTTCCAATGCTGCACATTGCTTTTATCACATAGTGAAAAGGGAAATTCTGGCATTTCTCACAGACAAAACAGCACGAGTGTGCAGCAACAGCAGATTTCAGAAACGTCAGAAGGAAAGTGGGGAAAGTCCACTGCCACTGACTGCAGGTCCATTCAGTTACTGTCTGGCATCAGACCCACAGAAGCTGCATTCAGCTGGTCTCAGCCTCGCTTGGCTGTCAGATTATGCAACACATTTAAGCAATTTGACAGGAAATTAATTTTTACAGTTCTGTGCAACTGTGCTTGCTATCGTTTTTACAAAATAGAGTGTTTTCAATTTTCCCAAGAGAATATTAACTGTTTCTTTCATGAAGTCTGTTGTTTGGATCACTGTAAAAACCTTAAACAGATAATGTTGCTCCATGCTTTATGCCGTTTGCACTCCACTGTTTAAGAACATTTTCACTTCTACGTCAGAGAACGACCAAGAAATTACCTGTAAAGCATTTGGGCTTGAAAATGTATGCATACTTCATACCCAGTGCTCTTTAATGCTTTGGATCAATTCTGTACTTAAAGTTTAGCACATACAGTTCTAATGTGGCTTATACCGTCCCAATGGTTAGTCAGAGATGGATTTTCTGCTTCCTCCTACTTTCTGTACAATCTCCCTGGATTTCCCAGCAGAGCCAGCTTAATTAAGACGCTGTAATTTAATTAAGACACATTGTAGGGTTTTTTGTAAGTCATACAATGTTCTGTTTTCTATTAAATATTCCAAAGAAAAAACATCTCTAAGTTGTCATTATACCAGTCTTTGTGTTGCCACAAAGTTATTCAATTCATCAATAGCAGACTTCATCCTTTTGAATAGCACAAACACGTGTACTTTACTGCATCCTGAGGACATTCCCATTATCTATTTCAGGTTGAGACAAAACATCCAAATGGCTTCAAAAATGAATCAATTTGTTTGAACATAATGAAAAGATTTAAAATTCATTATCTCCATCGGGCTATAATAAACTTTTTTTTTTATCATTCTCTGAAATGAATTGTTTGTTTAATTGTTCTATCCCTCCATGCAAGGGCATCGGTGATTTCTTGACATATAAGCCATGTCCATGCCTGACACTAATGCACTGCCATCCGATCACATTTGCACCTTTCACGAAGTAACTGGACCACAGACCATGAGTCCACTGTCTCCTCTTAGATGAGCTTGTGTCCAGAAAACTCTGTTGTGTTTTTGCACGGAGCTGATAAATGGGTTTTTACTAGTGCGATACAAAGACAGGGACATTTCTGGGTCCTGCAGCTGAGGATGTTGAGTGAAAATGATTTTATAAGGTGCTTTTGAGTTCACATGGCTACACTGATAAAGGGGTTTGGCAGTTTCTACCCAGTACTGTCTGAACTCATCTTCCACCAATTAGTCTGATGTGCCCAGAATGAGGTAAAATGTATATTCTATTAGCTTGTACATCTGTTTTTGTCTCTCTCTCGAATTTTTTGGATGTGTTGCAATTCAATTAAGTTTGTCAGTGAACACTGACAATATCATTTTTAGGCTCGTAACTCCCACAGATCCATGCCCAAAGATCACGCTGGAGCTAATATCCTGACTGTACGGGGACTATTGTTATGAAAATGATGCAATCGCTCAAGCAAATGCGAGGCAACGCATGAATCCCCTGATAAAAACTAATGTTCTGTTGCCTGAATGAATCAGTATGTTGTAATGTAAAAATTGAGAAGTAGATGCTTAGACCAAATATACACTTTTTTTTGTCATTTAATTTTTTTAGTGGCCCATTTTATTAGAATACCAAAACATGTCCTAGAGGCAGAAGGAAACAAAAATGAAACTGTTAGGATAGATATTGATAAATCTTCAGGAAGGTATAAATGGCAGAATGATTGATTTAAGTTTTTATTGTATTTTCAATTTTTTTTTTTTTTTTTCTAAAAAGCAGATTTGTATTTGCTGAAGAATGGACATTTATAGATCAGAGATTAATGGCTCCATTCTGTGGCCAAAATGAATTTGGACAGTGAACGAAAGCTTGTTAATGAAGACTTAGTTAACATTGATCATTTAGGACAGTGAAGCTTCTGCATGCATGACCCAATGACACCTAGCCTTGTGTTGGCAGCAGATTCAGCTCAGCAAAAAAATGTTAACTTAAAAAAAACTAATTAATTACTGTTTACTGTATTAACTGTCAGTAAATCAGAATCTTGCAGGGGTCTAATTACTGAAAACACTACAGTGATTATGTAGAACTGAATTACATAGTAAAGAAGGTTCTTTAAACGTGCATGCATACAATCCTTTCACTCTCTGTACCTCAAAGTGTTAAAAGAGATAAAGATTGTTACCTTCAATGCCTTTGCCTTTTCTGTACATTCCAACCTATCACTGCTGAATTAACAGGCGAGACAAAAATACATGGAAATGATATGCAGTTTGCTCACTACAGGATCACTAAAACCACATCAGGACGTGTCACTAAGCTTAATAACTGAGTAATAAAACAAATTGAAAACTGTAGACTGTCAGCTGATATAAACAGTGTTCTGATAATCCAGATGTAACTGCAGATGTTGTGATTTATTATTGTTGGTTAGGGAGTCTACTACATTTTCCAGTTACTATTCTAAATGACAAACGTGCAATGTGTGAATGTCTTTTGAAGACAAGGTCTCCCACATGCAATATGAGAGGTCGTGTTTTTGTGGAAACACTTCAAGTGTAAGCAATTTTCTCGTTGATTGTACCTGTGAATAAAAAAAAGATACATCTCCTGTCCCTCCCTAAATGATTCGAAACATTTTGAGAGCTTATCGATGGTTTGTCCCTCCTGTGAATTGCTGTTGCCTCTTGCTTTCAGTCGCAGCCAGAGTCAAACAAACAGCATCGCTCCTTGCTCGCTCTCCCGGTGTGGCTCTGGCTTGTCAAATCTTCGCTGCAATCACACATGTTTGATGACACTGAAATCAAAAGGCTGTCAGAGTCAAAAGTGCTTTTAGAAAAAAAGAAGGGAAAGAGTTTTATCATAAGGATATATTTTGGAGAAGTTTTGCTTCACTGCTGCAAAATTCTTATAAACTGAAGCAATTCTTCAACAATTTAGTGAGACTGGTAGCCTCCTTTTAGTTTTCTGATTCTTTAAATATTCAGATAAATCCTTGCAGTAAGTCATTTGTCATTGGCTGAAAACAAATTATGATCTTCCACCACCTGAACCTGATCTGATTTTACAACTAAATTCCTCAAATGTCAAACTCTCTCAAGATTACTTTGTTAAAGAGATGTTCTGCACAAAGGACATATTCTGGATAACTCTGGATTAAAGATTAATACCTGATTCGTCCATTAATGTCTTTGATTATTTTTTGGATTCTTTCCAAGCTTTAACTTTGGTGTTTGTTTGTTGTTTTTTTTAAAAAAAGCTTATGAAATGACAGTCTGAACTCGCCTCGGCTTTATATTTAGTTTCCCCCTTCTTCTTGTTACTCTTGTTTTAGCCTGGCAGACTTGTTTTCAACCACAGCAGGCAGCTGTTTTCAGAAGAAGAGCAAGATGGAGCAGATAAACAGAGTTAGAGACGAGCTGGTGAACAGATGCAGCTCCCAGCAGGTGATGGACACCAAACACACAGCTAAAAGAGAATGAATATTAGACTTCAATCCACCAGGTGAATACAAACAGGACTTTATATAACGGACCATCAGGTTTGAGCATGACTTGTCTGATGTTAAATCTGGTGTAGGAAACAAGCTCTTTTATAAAGCGTGTATGGTTCATTTCACCATCTACATGCACACAGACTCCCTGCATTGCCAAACATGGGAAGAGAACCAAAATGTGAATGTGTGAAAGATTCCCTGAAGTCCATTCAGGCTGCAGCATCTTGGTGGGAGATCACACCACATTTCTCCAGACTCCAAAACCCTCATTAATTTAAAAGCTCCAACCAATCTGGAGGATCTTTTTGTTTTGTTGTACAGTTTTTAATTGTTTCCAAAATCTCCAGGACTGATTTCGTCGTCTCTGGAACCAACTACCCTTGCAGGTGCAGATCTGTGAAGAACTTTTCATGTTATGTATGAAGAATGTTTCATGTTATCTTCACATGATTTTTTGAGAGTACAAAGACGGATTTAATTTAGCTAACCTACAAAAAACACTGTCTTTAAAAAGCAGTGCAAGAACAAAGTGGGAAAAAACAGGTTTAATAATGATGGTCACAGGAAAAATAGATTAACTTCACCGGATTCAAAACTTCCTCTTCTTTTATATGATTCCTTTTTGTCATCTAATCTACAGACCTTCTGTATTTTTATGCTTGAAAACACTGAATTTTGTTCATATGATGTGGACCGCAAAATACTTTTTATTCACAACTGACTGGTTTCTTCTGCTATTACCTACAAAATTATTTACAAAATCCCCAACACAATAAGTCGTAACACAGCACAATCTGCCGCAAAATAATAATGCCCAGCATGAAACACCACAGAATTAGCCATAACACAGTAAACCACAAGACAACAAGCTGTGAAAACAACACAATAGGCCACAACACAATGCAAGTAGCCAAAACATGACACAAGCTGTGGCAACACAGGTTGACACAAAACAACACTACTCAATTACGTACACCACAGTTAGCTACAACTAATTGTGTTGTTTTGTAGCGAATTATGTTGGGTTGTGGTGTTGTGCTTGTGTCTTGTCGTAGCTTTTATATTGCTGTGACACTTCTGGGCCATCCTAATTACCCCAGGTACAGGATTCAACTTTCCCGGCTTACGATGCAATAACATCTGAAGCTTCAACGCTTTTTTCCACAAAGGCCTTTAGAGTCAAAGTAATCTGTTCACTTTAAATGTCAGCTCAAATGTTAGAAGCCATAACTCCACAAATGAACAGCAGCAATGAGTCATCACATCTTCAACTCTGAGCTGGATTGACTCGATTGTCAACACACAAATCTACAAATCTTTTATTTCTTGATGTTTCTTTGTATGAACACCAAACCTGTCATCCTGGCTCCTCTGACGACCACTTTGTTTTTAAATGTTCTCAGCTTGATTAAGTTTTCGATCTTGAACATGACATTTATGTATTAGTTAGTGAATAAATGCCTTTTTGTTTTTGGCAGGATGACTCAACTGATCAAAACACATATGCACAAGCATCTCCATATTAAAGCCAACGACCGGAAGTTGCAGTGAGGAGGGATAATTATTTGTTGCCTGTCATTCGTGGAAAATAGGTTACTCTTATTAGATTTTCTTTAAAAGATTTCAGCTCCAGCTCCTTGCTTCTGTTTTGTTAGATGCCACGTGTATATATTCAAACAAAAAGACAGCTCGCTGCGTCTTCCTGCGTCTCTCCAGAGACGGTTACAGAATATTGTTTCATTATGAGAGTCAGGGAAAAAGAAACTTCTGAATTTCAACGTCTTTCCTGCAGTCCAGTTACAATAATATTTACCTGGAAATAATACTCAGTCAATCCTTATATCTATTAATATTGCCTGTTTCTAGGAATAAAGACAGTGACAACACTGACTTAAATGTAACCTCAAACAATATTTGTCATCTGTTGTTGGGATGTTCAGCTTAAAATCTTCAAGAACTCCACACAGATATGATCTGATGATCAAACAGATCGAACTGAAAGCATCAGAGTGTGGAAAGAGCTTCTGCTTGAGTGAGTCATCCGTTTCCTTTAATCTAGTTCTCCTTCTTTTAGATTTTGGTTTACAACTTTTATATTTACTCACCCCAAAACCTGTCTGTCCCATATAGGTCACATTCTTATCCTAGTGGAAAGAAATTATATCTGAAAACATAGTGGCTGATTATGAAACATTTAATCAATATATTAGAAAATGTATGGAGATTTACAATGGGAAACCTGTAAATTGTTTCAGAAAACAGAGGTGAGTTTGGTCCACTAGCTATTTTTTAAAAGACACTGTGTTTGCTTTGTTAGATTTTTTTTTTTATCATGGCACAAATGTTTTCAGCTGTTGACACATTTGAACTTTCAGCAGGGAAAACTAACACTTTAACAGACTGTGCTATGGCCCTGTCTTGCGGAAAAAAAGCAAATACACATGTATTCTACCTTAATAATGCCTTTAATCATGTACATGTGCTCTGTTTCACCTCCGTAGCATTGCAGATGTTAGCTTTTGAACATTGTGCTAAACACAAAAGGGCTTTGTCTGTATGTAATGTAAGATATTGAATCCTTGTTTCCAAATAAAACATTAGAGATGGCGGCACAATTTCTAGGTTGTGTTTTTGTGCTATTGCTTTGCATTACTGCAAACCTTTTAATGACCTAAGCCTTCTCAAGGAGTGGAGTCTCCATTTTTAATGCATGGGCTGAGGAGCTTTGGAGGAGACCCCTCCTGTTTTAGCTTTGGTTTCTTTTAATGAATTGATAGATGCTGAGGAATACCTCAGGTAGGGTTGGGCGATATGTCCTCAAATCAAGATCACGATATTTGAGCAGTTCATCTCGATAACGATAAATGGATAACAGCACTAAGGTGCACAATTTCTATTTGCCACCGAATATCAGACTGATGTACCGGACAGTGCCACTCTGTTCTGTACAAGCTGGGAATCAGTGTTTGTAAAATATTTTATATGAATTAATTCATACTGGAACCAATAAGCATTGGCCTGGCAGCTCCATTGTATTTTCATTTACTCAAAAGATATTATTGATAAGGGCAAAAATGATATCAGTTTTAAATCTCTGTATCGGTAAATTTTCGATATATATCGCCCACCCGTAACCTCAGATATTTAGCCATTTTTATTTTATCAAATTCACAAATATAAAAACTGTTCATCCGCAGTCTTTCAGAGAGGTGAGCATCCCCAACCTAAACCTGTCCACCTGGTCGCTGCATCTCCTTTTCTATCAGAAACATTCACTTTCATTTGTGTTCACTGACTTAGAAAAACACCCATTTTCAACTCAAAAGTTTGTCTGTGTTCAAAATATTAGATCCTCCGTGGAAAGTCCAGTTGTATCTTGTAAAAAATAAATGGATTATAAGCCTCTATGTGTGAGAAAGCAGCTACTGTTAAGCAGCTATGGAGAAGTGTGAGCTCTGCAAAGGCTTTTTAAACAGCGCACTCATCAGGGAATACTCAGTCTGATCCCCTCTGCTCCTCTTTTGCAGGTAGACTCGGGGGAGTCTCCCACGCAGCAGACATTAGGCACAGGCTTCTTTTTTTAGGTTGTTACCATGGTAACCTCAGGAGGAAGCTGGTTGTTGGTCATAGACTATCCTTATCGTACATGTCTCCTGACCTCTACTCCCACCGGTGACATTCAATCATTTCTTTATTTAGTTTGGACTTAGTTATCCTGCCGAGAGTCGAGTCTTAAGTAGATGCAACAGGAAACACGCGGGAGGAAAACACTCATACGGTTTCCATGTGCGCAAGGTTGCCCTTCGCCTTTTAGGTGGCTGTCATCAGTTCCGATGAGAGCAAAGGAGCAACCGAGAAGCCGAACAGAGGAGAGAAAGAAAAAAGAGAAAAAGTCTGCATCAATCATCTTCCAGTTCACTCACAAACTAAATTTGTCACAGTCCATTTGCAAGTGCTGCATGTGCAAGGGAAGTCATCCTGTCTCTGGATGATTTAAGAGAGACCGAGTGACACGGAGGGGAAGCTCATTAATGTAGTGTTATTAAAGCTTCCGGTGTGCGCTGAATACGAAATGACCCGAGTGTGCGCCTCCGAGCAGAAGAGCTGGCTACAGTCGTTTCATCTTGTTCTGAGTCTCATTCCTGATGTCACAGTGGATTAAAAAGATGCTGCGCGGTCACAGTGTTTGTGTCATCACCTTTCAAGTTCCGGTCAGGACTTTTGTGCACCTGTCAAGCCCTTCCTTCCAGCAGATTGAGATGTGATAAAGCTACTGTCTCGGCAGCATTAACTCGGGGGCTAAAGCTTATTTTTGTTTTTCACTCCTTACAGCTGGATGCTGACCGAGATGAGGAGGAGGTCTTCTGTGACATCAGCATGACTTTGGACAACAAGCTGTTCCCCTCAAAAGAACTAGCAGCTGGTAGGAGGAACTTTTTTTTTTTTTTTATTTTAACGATTTGCTTCAAGAGATGAAATTATTAATGATTATATTAACGTTTGTAAGATTAAATGACTACTTTTGAGTGGAAAATACAAGGCAGCCAGAAGTGCAGGAATCTGGATAATTAGTCTTATATTGTAAGTGCTTTGACGCAGCATTTGCTAACTTAAAGAGGAAGTTTTTCTCCACAACAAGGTAACATTTTGCTGGAAAATATCTGTTTTTCCAGTTTTTTGGTGCAATAACAATGTGTTACAGTCTTTAAAAAAAGGCTTAATGTTCTCTCAAACCCACTTTGATATGTTTGAAACCTCAATCTATTGATAAAAACTCAAGGAGAATGTTCTTCTTTTCAGATATATGACAAGGCGAGTTTATTTGTATAGCACAAGGAAAATTCAAGGTGCTTTAAAACATTAGAAGCATTACAGCGGGGTGCAGAAGAAGCAGTAAGAAGTATTAAAAACAGACTTTAGAATAAGTGAAGTAACAGCATAATACACAAAAAGGAAAGAAAACACCCAGAGAAGCGAGGATAAAATGCAAGAACTGAAAGTTCATATTTCATAAAAAGTGTCAAAAAGAAAAGTTTTTAACCCTGATTTAAATCTGCTGACAGTTTCGGCAGACCTGCAGCTTTCTGGGAGTTTGTTCCACATGTGAGGAGCATAAAAACTGAACATTACCTGACCCTGATGACCTGCGGGATCATGTTCCTGAATATATTTTGGCCCTAAACCATTCAGTGCTTTGTAAACTAACAGCAGGATTTTGAAGTCGATTCTTTGATAAACAGGAAGCCAGTGTCAAGGACTGGTTTTATATGATCCATTTCCTGGTCTTAGTGACGACTAACTGCAGTCGTCTGATGGACATTTTAGCGAGACCTGTAAGGGCAGCGTTACAGTCGTCCGATCTACTAAAGATAAATGATAGACAAGTTTTTCTAAATCTTTTGTCTTCATTTAGCTAAAGTTCTGGCACTTCCAGTCTGTAATCAGATCAATGCATCTGATCAGTGACTGGATCAGACTGGTTTTTTAGGACTATACAGCATATATAAGAGCCGAACAACTCTTGATCTCAGTCAGTTCTCAGGCTTCAGTAAAAAACTATTTTCGTCTCCAATAAAGTGGTTCTAAAAGGCAAATTCCACAGTAATCAGACAAGAATGACAGGTTTACAACTAGTTGTTAATTGATTGGATTTGTGCCAATGCAATTTTATGTGAGACCATTTTCATGCTGTATATTCTTTTGTTTTTAGTACTTTTTTGCTACTTTTACTTAGGTGAGGACTTATGAGTAGTATGACTGGCTAGGCTTCTTAAAACAGCAAATATTTTTTTATGTCACCAGAAAGAGGTTATTTAAAAGTAGCTTTTCCCTTTCAGGGTCCAGCACACATTATTGAAATGAATGACTCATTATCAAGTTTATGTAAAGCTTGACTGAGAATTGAGGAGCTGCCTAATCAAATTCCAAAATATGTCAAATCAGCTCAGCAGAGCTCTGAGAACCAGGACTGTGAAACTCTTTGTTAAAGTGAGGTTATAATTGAGGAGCCTTAGATTGCACCTATGTGAGTGTTTGTACACTTACATAATGCAACCAAAGGAAATATTTGCAGTACCTCAACGATTTCATATAACAACCACCATCGCGTCCACAGTCACAGTGACATCCTCTAGCATGTTTACGTGCTATTTATACACATGCACGGTTTCAAAGAAATTCTAAAAAACAGTCCAAATCCACCGTAAAAACCAAAAACCTCACCCACCAGCTGCCTGGTAACCACATAAGTTGGCATAGCAACCGGTGACAGAGGGTATTCTGTGCTTTGTGAGAAATACAGACTCGACAAGGCTAGACTGTCACGCCATGTAGGCTGTTATGTAAGATTTGATAATCACATATTTACAGATTTGCGTTCCTGCCTGAAAACACCTCGTTTTGGTTTCTGCACTGATTTCTTGTGTGATGAGTTTCAGAACAGCCTTGGTTAAGGGAGTAAATGACCTTTGGCAATTAAATCATCTCTTAAAACATGCATGATTTTTTTTAACACATCACTCATAAATTTACAACCTTATTAAATGCAGGTAAATGTAAATATGCCCAAATGACACAGTTGTTGCAGTTTAAAGTCAGTTTTTTTTTGTCAGTTTCTTTCTGAACACATGATATAAAAATTTGAAGAAATGGTTGATGATCACTTTGTGGTTCAGTTACTTGGTAGTTTTTTTAGATATAAATTTCATGCATAGTTGGGATGTCCATTCAATGCGAAGAATATTATTCAAAGTGGGTTATTTTTTAAATAATTTTCCCCTTTGACAAACAGATGCCCCAGTGCTTCCACACCAGTGAGTGACAGTCCTTCCTGCTATCTACATCACTTCTCAAGCCCAAATTAGGGATCCTGATTTGAATGAAATAGTTTTCCAACAGCTTGTTGTCTAACAAGTCTCCCATTGAGCACGGAAGGCCCCATTTGGGGCTTTTGATTTGAACTTATCAAAATATAAACTGTATTTTTACTGTTTTGTAAAGCTGCTGCTTAGTGTTTTCATCATCTTGGGTTAAAGTAAATGAGGAGTCAGACACATAGTCTGACTCCTCAGACTAAAGATAATCGAAAAAATTCTTAATGATTGATTAATCGATTATCGATTAATTATGCCCATCCCTAGTGTCTACTTCTTTTTGAAATGTGTAAATCTAATGGTTAAAGCTAAGCACATCATAGCACTCAGACACATTCCCAGCAATCCTTGACAATCCTTTGTGCTGTTTGACAGAAATTTGACACCAGCACCTCAATCCATTTTTCAGAGCAGTCTGTTTCATGAAACCACTGAACAGATGCAGAGGAGGGGGAACAAGTCAAAAGATGCTGCAGAAGATCTCAAAAATATGTTCTTACACAGAAAAAGAATCAATGAACACGCCATGAAAGAAGAAATTATGAAGTGCCAGTGAAAGACGGACGAACCCTCTCAAAGCTCTTTACCTGCCTGGTATTTCCTGTTCTTGAGCTGCCTCCGCATGAACCTACATCATTCTTGCAATAATGAATATTCTAGACTTTCCTCTAGCAAACGATGCCCCTTGAATGAAAAAAATCCAATGAATGGATTGATATATAAGTCTACTTTGAATTGTTTTATGAAGACAGATATATTTATGATCCATTTTAAAAACTGTACATTACAGAAGAATTTACTTTGGTTTTTTGGAGATGTTTTTTTCTGCTCATGGGAGTTTTTGGAGTTTTTTGGAGATTGCGTGGTATCCATTTAAGGTCCCTACAGACTGAGACTTCAGCAATCTGCAGGTCACAAAAGGTGATTTATTGATCTGTGTACTTCTGCAACATGATTTTTTCCTTTTCATGTGAGTGCAAGGACATAAAAAACCTCAGTTTCTTTTATCAAACTGTCACTGCCAACACTTTGTTTGGGAATGTCTTTATTTCAGATGCTGTACAGTGATGGCACAGTGTTGCTGACATTCAGGGAACCCTCAATGGATTTTTCTTTCAGCTCAGTAATTTTTTTTTATTATTATTTTTAATTTAAATCAGTTACTTTTACTGATGCAAATCTGCTCTTTCTGGCTTGTTTGGTCCCCTCTGTAGAGTACCCCCTCATTGAAACATGCACATTTGAAAGTTGTGATAGTTCTCTTCAAAATAAATGAAAATGAGAAAGATGTTTCACCAACAGTCCATCCTTTCAGTGTGACATAAAGGATAGGTTTCTACAGAGAGGCTTTTGAGGGCATGCATTGGATTGGTGCGTAATTTCATGCTGAATTCTTTGTGTTCGGTTCATAAATAGCCATGAGAGATTGTCGCTGACTTCCCTACTTTCAGGTTTTGTCTCAGGCTACGACATTCTCACACAATGCATCCAAAGACAGATGTTTCAAAGTTATGACCCTTGATTTCTTTAAATGCTGATTATCTTTAGTTTGAGAAAGCTGAAGCTGCCCTGAATAATAATGCAGGAAACTTTTAAGATGTTCTTAACACAGCGGGTCCCCGTTTTAGGTATAAAAGCCTTTTTTAACCTCCCGGGAGGCATAATTAGCTGCTCTTTGGCAGACTCTACTTATTTAAATTCAGTAAGTTCTTCCTTAAGTATTTTCTTTACAGTAGGCTCACAATAACTTTTTCCAAACAGGATATTTTTACCACATTAAATGCTTTAATTCTGCAGCATACTTGGAAATCTTTATGTCTGAAGCTTCAACTTAATATTGCCTCATACATTAGATTGGCTGATGTGTTTAATCTTCTGTTTTTGTAAAGTATGAGGAATAGCTGCAGGAAACAAAAAGATTAGTTGAAATCTAAAAATAGATTCTTCGGAGAGATTGGCCCTTAGCCCATCTGCTGCTGCTGCCAGCTCCACCAGCGAGAGGAAGTTGCTGCCACTGTCCTCCATCCTCCCTGTTCTTTGTGATTATTGCAGCAGCAGCAGGCATCCTGGACTGAAGTGCTGCTGATGAGTGCAGTCCTCTGCCACCTGACATTACTGGTCTCTACACAGGAAAATAAAGACGCCTCCACACCATCATACCTCAGGCCCTCATAACACGGGAATAAAATGCACCCCGACATGCTGCTGACTCTTTAAGTTGAGAACTGCTGTGACTCAGCACGCAGGACATCTTTTTGTCCTCCAGAGCATTCTGAATCTTTTTATCATAAAACATGTAAGAAATTCATATTTCCCTGGAATCTGTCTGAATGCCTAAAGCTGCATCATTGCATAATCTAACAGAGATTCGGGTCAGGAGGCAATGGCATGCAGGGGGAACAAAAATATGCCAAGGGGAGACGTTATTCACAACCCACTTCCACTTAAAAAGGAGATGAAGATGTGCTGTGTTGGAATTTTTCTCACCATCTTCTTCTAAGAGTTTGATCAACGTTTAGGTTTGGTTTAGATGCTGCTGATGCTAAAATCAACTTGGATTAGTGAATACTACTTTGCTAATTAATTAAATTTAAGTAAGCAATGTTTTTTCCTGTTTGTGATGCTAAAGAAAGCTCATTTGAATAGCAACATAAAAGAGCCCCTTCCTGCCCAATAAAATCCAAAATCTGCTCTTTGTTCATCTTTTAAATGTGGGAAATTGTTTCTTTCTTGTCCTGTTTACAGACACAGTTCTCTTCCTCACATCATTACATGACATTTGTTACTAAACCTCTAGCCTCTTAGCTTAGCAAAAACACTTGTACCCAGAGCAAATAAGGTGAAGGCTGCCCACAAACCAATTACATTTTTCAGATTTTGGACTCTGTTTTGATATGAGTCCTCCAACCTGTCTGCATGTGTTGCTGCAGTAAACACCGGGGCATGACTTGCCAACCAAAGCATCCTGCAGACTGTTTTTCTTCTTGTTTTCCTCAGTGGGGGTCTGATCAGAGCAGCGGGAATACGGCTTAGAACTGCTGTCAATCTGGATTTGACGTCGTCGTCGACTGCTGTAATGCAGTTAAAGCAAAAGGAACTTTATAATCAAGTTGGAGCAGCCAGATCATGTTTGTTGCTGCTGTAGAAAGCTGATGATGGTTGAGATCAGATTGCGAATGTGGGTTTTTTCATGTCCAAAACTTCTAAAAATGAATCTGTAACAACCTGGACATACCAAAAAAACGTTCATCTGCCTTTATGATCTGACCTGTTGGGTTGCACCATAAGACACAGATGCCATTATGTTTCCTTTAGACATTCAGGAACATGAACCTCTTACAGCGCCTTTTTGTGTCCCAACACCCACGGCACCAATGACCTTCAGTATCGTTGTGTGATATGAGAGCAGCTCTGCACCAGACAGGAAAGCTCTAGATTATAGAAACTCTCACAAGGCATTACTAACTCCCCACTATCAGCCCTGAATGGCATCTTCACCTGTCACTGTAAAAGTTTGGACACACTTACCCACTGCATTTAATGAATGTGAATCTAAACTTTTGGCTGGTACTGTCTATATATTTATTATTCATTTATCTTAAAGGTATACTGTGTAACTTTTGGCCACTAGGGGGCTAAACCTGTGACTTCCCACGGGGCAAGTGACACTTGTGCAAAAATTAAATTGTCTTAAACGTGATCTCATTGGGCCTCAAGTGTAAACCCAGTGGACTGATGCGCTCTCACCTGAGGATTCTGTGCTTGCAAACACTGTTTTTGTTGCCTCTCAGAGCACAAATGCCTCCTCGATATGTGAGTTTTCACTCGCGGTAATAGTTTACGCGCACGAATCCTGTACATGCGCCCGGTATTTACCATGCTTGCACTCCGTTTTGGTGCGCATGTTCGGTTTTCAAGCGCACCCCTTTAAAACGTAATAATCGCCAAACACAAGAAGGTCTCTATCCGGGCCAAAAGTCCAAAATCTCACAACAATCGTGTCTGCAGCAAAACCACTTGAGACATTAGATTACACACAAGCAGCACGCGGACCAGGAGCAAGGTGTGAAACTGCGTTCAGGCCCGCCAGAGCAGGTGAACTGTTACTTTAGTACAGTCGATCAGTTGAATTGTTCACAACTACTGTGGCTACAGTCAGTGGTTTGGTCACTGGTAATGAAAGTTACATGTTTTCATCAACTTGATGTAGCCTACAGTGTAGATTTTCTGGTCTCCTTGTTTGGATTGAATTAAAAACAAATTATAATTTAACTACATTGCCTGGCTTTATTTGTCATTTGTGGAAGGTGCCCCCTGCAAAAAATAATGAAATCCATAGGCTTGTTAATGTCCATCACTCATAATGAACTTAACTTAAAACAGTACAGTATTGCATTCCAATAGAGGGTAAGCCCACCAGGAAAGCCTAAGAACATAACATGATAAGGACTGATGATGCATTTTTTCTCTCTCAGGTCCAAGTGAGCTGGATCTCAGTCTACTGAGTGAAACAAGCAGCCTGGCTGATATGGCTTGCAAGAACGACGAGGTAAGATTATGATGCACAATCTCCGACTGCGTGAGGGTTTATTGTGAAGGCCGACACAGATATCATTTAAAAGAAAGAAAACATCATTTATATATATAGCTTTACCTAAAGTTTCACCTACTGCAGCAGATGGTGGCTGATAAGCAACAAAAGCCTCACAAATACACCAGGAACTGTTCAAAACGGGCTGGTCTGAAGTGGTTTTGTGTTTACCGAGTTCAACTAATTGACTCTCAGTTTTTATTCCAAGATATGTAAACGTTTCATAAAACTAAAAGCTGCTGGTTTATTTCTTAATTAAGTCGATAAAAGAGCATCTTATGCATCTGCAGCAGCTTGATAACAATCTGATTATCCTTTCACTGTGCTGTTTTATTCCATTACGCAAAACCAATTTTGATTCAAGATCATTATCAAGCAAACACATCCCCAGCTGGCACATGCCCCCTCCTTTTCACTTGCAACATGATATAAATGACAACTGCAAATTACCTTTTCCACGAAAGGCAAACAGAGAACTCATCATATCGAAGGCTGGATGATTCAGAGCTGCAAATGTTCAGAGATAGCGAGTATTGTTGTGTAATGCTCGGTGATGTTTCAGACAAGCTGCATTCCTCCACACCATCTCAGCCCTGGAGTCAGTGAAGCAATAAAACTGACCTCCGTCTCATTTTACATCCTGTCTGGGAACAACTTACCGTCTCCCCCCGCTTCTTCCATTCTTCCAACTCGCAAGGGGTTTTTGTGTGGTTGTTATGGCTTTTTTTTTTTAGAAGGGTTGATATTGGTTCTTTTTTTAACCAGTAAGGATTTCGTGTGGATGGGCTCTCTCTTCGCAGCACAGTTTTACATCTAGTGTGTTGAAAACACTCTGCTGTTCATTTTTAAACCTGTTTGTCTTCGGCTGCTCAGTAGTGTGGAAGTCTGTGAAATTTGCTCAGCGGTAAGAGTTCACTGCTAGTGGAAGCTTTTCTAAGTACATTTCACTAACTTTTTTTCTGTCCTCCTCTTCTTAAATAAAATATCTGATATTTATTTTCGTATTTCCGATGACAACTTCCTCAACTTTCCCAATGATCACACCCCAAAAGTTTAGAGCTATAGTTCATTGCAGTGCATTGCAGTTTAAGAAAGCACCAGCTAAATATACACTGTAGTTTTTTACTTTTTTTGTATTTGCTCCTGTGTTAAACTGATGAAGAAATCAGTTTAACACAGGTTTTCCCTTCATTGTTTATCATTGTATTTTTCTGTAAACTAATTCAAATGAGTCATGAATATGCAACAACTTTTTTTTTTGTTCCTGAAAAAAAAAAATCTCGAAGTCTTTCAACTTCTCATTTGCCTACAGCATTTTTCCTCGTCATATTTTGTCTAATATGGCAAAAGACTGAGCTCTTTCAGAAGAACAACATCACCTTGCCTGCATTTTAAAACCCACAGTGAAGCACGGCAGAAGTAGCATCAGATTTCCTCTCTGTGTCTGGAGCATATACTTAACAGTTAAAATTAAAAAGAGCCTTTAATCTGAAACTGCTGTCAAAGCGGCCCCAGCAGTTTACTAAATATAAATGCTCTGTAAAGAAATTGCTTAATTTCAGAAAAATATTTTTAATTTGTTCTTTTTAGTTGCTTAGTTTAGATTGAACATGCGGAGTGGTGTTCAGATCTGATATACAAGCTCTCCATGATGTCCGTGAGCCGTGCTCACAAATTGAATTACTTTCACAGCCAGGTGCTTTGTTACCTGAGAGCCGGCATCCTGCCTGCTGTCTCCAGGGCTGCGTGGCAGCCTGTGATTTCCTAATAAAACACTGTCATCCCAGATGAAGGAGACCTTTAAATGAGTCTGATCGATAATTAAATTATGTCATCTACTTATTAATCAGACACATTCAAAGCCTGGATGAAGTCTCCTCCATCTATACAATAAGGTGGTAATCCCAGCGCAGGAATTACAGCGCGGCTCAAAGGAAGCAGTACAAAACGAAGCCAGGCAGAGCGGCTGGCTGAAGAGGACCATGTCCCTGTGCGAACCCTTCGGTGGCAAGTAAAATGAAGTCGCTCTGCTGCCTTGTCAACCCATATTTGTGGCGTCTGATATGAGACCTTCAAGTGTGTTGATCAAGGAGGGTAAGCAAGTCAGAGAGGCTACTTTTTTATTATCTGTGGTGTGAAATCTCCGGGATCATTTCCTGCAACTACTCCTGATCGTTCCCCACCTCTGATTTATCAAAAGAGCATCCATACAGCTTGAGCTCCTGCTCACTTTTCAAACACATTTCTGGTTTGATGGTTCATCGTTTTAATTCCTTTTAATGAATGCCTCTTGCTAACAATACACATGGGATTTTTAATGTTGGTAGACTTTTTATTGCAGAAACATGTATGTGACATGTATGTGGTTTTATTTTGACTGCTTTTGTTTTGTCTTGTTCCATCACAGTAACTTTTGCATTAAATAGATGAGAAGCCAGGGTACAGCCGTGGACTTTGGCTGATATGAAGGCTGTGACACATAATTTGCTTTGTGTGTAACACCAACTTCATGCATTCATTGTGTGTGTGCAGAGAGCTGACATGGCTGTATAGCTGAGCATCGTGTTGAAGCTGCGCCCTGCTCCTTAACTCCTTTCTGTCATATTTGGTTAAAGCACTGTTAGTACGAATTGCATGTGGCTTTACAATCCATTCTTAGCTAATGAACGAATAGCCGCTGTTCAGCTTCTGTTGCCATTTCCATAACGCTAAGAATTAGTTTACAAATGAAGCCAGTGTCTGAGCAATGAATGCATCCACAGCTTCTTTCTACACAGCCGGACTGTCTGCAGCTGAGCTCACAGCTACTGGCTGTTTGCTGTCACAGCTCAACCTTAGGAGAGCAGAAATAACCAATAAATGCAACTTTTAAAGAGTCTCAACCTCTCTTTTTTCTGCCAGATGTGTCCAGCATATCCCTAAGCTGGCAATGTATTGCAATAGACAGGAGAATCACACCCATTCTACATAAAATTTAAATGAGTTTAGTGAGTAGTAAAAATTGCAACTCTTCTGACAAAAAGAGAAAATAATTTGTGTTTTATGAAAACTTTCTTTTGTGACATTAGTGTTGTCTACTTTTTTCCCCATCAGGAAATATCCATGAATATCAACAAGATTAATTTTTATTGTAATACTGAGCAGCCTGTTCAGAGATCCTGCAACATGTGGCAGCTTTCAGAAAGATCCCGCCGGTGTTGTTTTATTAACAGATGCAACCTGGTTCCAGTGCAAGTGGAAGGACATGAAATATTGAAAGATGGCTTTGAAAGAGTTTTCAGCTTCCTTAGTCTCAAAAGATTCAGCTGATTTCCAACCCAGTGCTACAGAAGGTTAGGCTGCTTCTGGGACATTTTTCATTGGAAACTGAAGAAATTAAAAATAAAAAGTGGAAGACAGGTAATCAGTCAAACTGCACAACCAACAGAGTTAGATTGATCAAATACGTTCTTAAATTTGTTCTTTACTCTTCTCTTAATGGGAAAAGACTCCAGCTCTGATTTACAGTAACTGAAGCTAGAAGAATGTGCTGCTGTTGATGGTCATCACACCTAAAATCTGCTCGCAGCCTCTAGTGCAGAAAGTTGAATATGTAAAAACTTTAAAGAAACTTATAATTAAATTTAGTAATTGTGTTAAGTATAAAAAAATATGTCTTTATCGAACAATCCCATGTTCCAAAACCTCTATCCAACTCTAGTTACATCTATGCCCTCAATTATTTACAGTAAACCTCGTACTTTATAAATCACACTAGAAATGTTTGTAGAATGAAAAAATAATACAAGTAATTAATTTTGCTTGCTGCTGAATCTGAAGCCAACCAAACATTGCTCTTTAGTTCGCAAATCCAAGTCATGTGAACATTTATTTATAAGGCAGATTTCTAGTATTGTATAACAAAAGAAGCTCTTATAAAAGCAAAAGTATTTTTATACTGATGTTGACATTACAATTTGCAACTAGACACACCTTACCAGCATTGTTTTTGCTGAAACAGCTCATTCCCGTTAGAGAGGAATAAACTGTATTATGGACCCAAAGAAATGCTTGACAGATGGCTCAGTGATGGTTTCAGCTATTCAAACTGGTGAAGTTGCAGTTGGATTTACATGTATGTGGACACCAACGCCAACGGATCTTGTTTGGGGAGGTGTGTCACTGCAACTTACCCCCGGTTCAGCTGCCTGAAGGCGGACAGTTTGCACAATCTTCTAATATTCCTGACGGTGTCACCATTACTTTACAGAAGCATTTAAACCAAAATCACACACTAGCATAACAAGAGATTCAAACACTGTTGATTTTATAAAGGTAAACTGGTTCAACTGCTTGCCGCTCTGAATGATTAATGTGCAGGATGCTTTCAGTGTGTTGAGCATTCGTCTGCTGACCTGAGAGTCTCATGGCTCATTTTACTGACATGGCAGCTCAATGTTACTGCCCAAGGTTTGAGAAGAATGGGCTGAGGGCGACAGCCACAATTTATATAATTTGATCACACGGGTGACTCACCAGGAAAGTTAAATCCAAAGGAATAATTTCCAGAACTGAAGACCGAGAGGCATCTTGTGCCGCTACCAACAAAGTTACCAGACTGCTCCAGATCTGTTGGTGGAGTTTTATAGTTTTAGCCTCTAAGACACAAATGACACCAAGTAAAACGTTTTGGTCCAATTCCAACAAGAGATGATATGTCTCTTTTATTTATTTGTGGCAAATTGGTTTACAATCATATTTTTATTTAGTTCATTTGAAACCACCCCACATATGCCCCCTTTTTTCAACCAAATTCCATTTACTTAAGATTTTTAAAGGATAAACAATAAAATAATTGTCACCGTGGCTTTAACACAGAACTTAAACAGGATTTAATAAAGAATCTCTGTGTTGTGCTGAGCAGATACAGCAGCTGCTTTTACATTTGAAGGAATATAACAACATGGTTTCATTGTTGGATGAGTTGCTCCATTTTTATGCCATTTCCAAATTATTTGTAACAAATGGGAGATATGCACTTATGATTTAATATACTTGCTTCAATTAAAGAGTTTGACTTTCCATTTGACATTATACCTCCTTTCAAGGCTGCAGAATATTTACACTGCTGTAGAGTCTTTCACTGTTTCTTTCCAAGATCTTCTAAGTTTATCTCCAAAAGAAGGATTTCCATTGTGGAGCTAATTAAAAAGGGTAATGAAGAGGGTTTACTGAATTCACTTACACTTATTGTAGTCACACTTGTAAGCATAAACAAGGAATTAAACTTAACCTAAAAAGGTTTGTTTTTTTTTCAAAAAACATATTTAGGTGTTTAGTCACTTTTGCGATGATATTTAACTTGTAAGGATTGTGGAATGAACAACACAGTTAATCTTGTGGCTTGATGTTGAAGAAGCCACTTTCTATAAGCTTCCGGTTCAGTCACTGCTCAGTGATCAGTCTGACACAGTGATGACTGGACGTATTTGTGGTCCACTAAGAGTAATCATGCACAGGTTAATGTGTGTGAAAATCACAACCAGAACACAGAAGCCGAGGTGAAGGGAAATGATGAGATTACATAAAGAGTAGGAGGAGTAGGCAGAGAAGGACAGTTGCTGCAAGGAGTGGAGACAGATGCTACTCCGAGTCTCGCAGAGTCGGCCTGCTACTGTCCAGGTACTGTCAGGTGTTATCAGAGAAAGAAAATGAGGAGCTGTTGGCCACGTGTTGCACTCTCACTGGATCGTGGGGAAGTGATTTAGTCTGTCTGCTGTTTGGTTGAAGTTTTTGTGCTGATGTTAAAACAACCAACTTAAAACTATGGCTTCCTGTTTTGTTCAAATGTGCATTAATAAAATGGTTATGGAATAAGTAATGAAATAATTAAATACTGTAAAAAACAGGTGCATGCATTCAGATTGGAGAAATATGTCTCTTAGATCGCTTCAATTCAACAGGCCTAGATTTAGTCATGTAAGATTACCTGCACAGTAGACTGTTGTCATTCAAATACTTGGAATAAATGATGCCATTATGAGCTTTTAAAGGAAAACTCAAGTAAAAAGTATTTAGTAGATAAGATGGAGAATAACATCAATAAGTTTTATTTGTTTTAGCTGATGATTAAATTGAATAATTGGAAATGTAGGGATAAATAGGTGCTGCGGTGCACGTCCCTCTGATCTGCACAGATGCAAAATGCATGCATAAAGTGAGACCCTCACCAGACGAAAAAACCTAAATACTTATTTAAATGGCCTGTGTGTTCTTGTTGTCTTAGCTAGAGAACTTGACATCTAGAAATTATTGATATTTATGGAGAGTTTTTAAAACAACAATGTTATTTTCTTATATGCATTAAAAGCCAGCAGGTAATGTTACTAATTTCAAGTGTGATTTAAATAAACATTTAAAAAAATACTGGGGATTTGTGTTATTGTACATCCGAAATACGGCCCCCTGGCTAAAAGTCTTCCAACAGTTTGGAAAATGTAGGTAAATAGGCCTGTGCAAGAGTGACCAACACAATCATGCTGGTTGACCCCAACAACTCCTGGCTGAGGAATGAGATGCTATTCCACAGTAAAATGTCACCGGGCTGGTGACTTGCATAAGGAGGAAGTGTCATGCTGTTGAGACTGTGTATGGATGTTTGTAGCAGTCAAAAAATTGTCAATTTATTCCATATTACTATGGGAGATTGCAATCATCAAGTCTACTAAGCAGCACAGAACAAGAGTGAACACCAACAGGAGAATATTGGAGGGGATGCCGGCACATTTTAAGGGGCTCTGCCCAAATGTGAGTTGCTCGTTCCACAGAAGCACAATTCCTATTAGTTATACCTTGGTGTAAACATGACTTATTAGGCTTTCCATGAATGTATAACACCAGGGGAAAAATAATAAATCATTCATGTTTCCTTACTTTTTATGCTAAGTTTATAAAAAATGTTGCAGCCCATGACTGCAAAAAACACTGATAAATTTCCATTTTGGTAAATCTACAGGCAGAAATATTAAATGAAACCTGTAACAAATTTCATCACTGGACCTAATCACATAAAATGACATTTTTATGATTATAGGAGCACAACTAACTCTGACTCTACAGCAGGCCTTTTGAATGTTTCATTTATTTTGCTTCAGTGTCATATAAATTATTTAAACAGTAAAAAAGATGATAGCCCACCAAGGCTTCTACTGAGAAGAAAATAGATTTTAAAAATACATGAAAAAGTCACATAGTGTCGTTCTATTTGTGTTCCACTTTATTGATCATTTGGGCTCAAAGGCATTCCTCACCATCAAGGCTTTCCTCTTATGTAATGCCCTAGTTTGTTGGATTCTGTTTCATTTGATTTATAAATACAACCACCAATTAATTAGCTTATATCTCCAGGAAACTTGTTTAGAATTAAAGGGGCAGCGAAATAAAGAGTCACCTAAGATTTCTCCATTACAATTCCACCTGCCTCCCAAATTTCCTGTAAAGCTATGATTTTTCCATCAGTTGGATAACAGGTTTTTTTTTTGTTTGTTTGTTTTTTTGTTTTTTTGTTTTTTTTACAACGTCATCTATAAGTTCAAGCAGCAAAAATGACAGGATCATGCTTCACAACAGAAAAAACATTTTGATAAAATGTAGCCAAACAGGCTCGGATTAATGTTCTGCATCTTCTGCCTCATTAGTGAAAGTCTCAGAAATGTGTCAGCATCCTCCAACAGTTATTTGTTAGAGTTAAATAAGCATCACAGCTTCGCAGGGCTCCTCTAAAAAGACACTTAAGGTGTTGTTTATGATGTTTGCGTAAGCGTGTGGGCTTGTGATTAGAATCATTTTGTCTGCATCACATGCTGACGCTCATCTCTACCACGCACGATTAGCTTCCCAGAAATTAATGGAAGGGTTTCTTATCCAACGTATTTGTCTCTTTACTCATATTTCTTGTCCATCACGTGGAAGCAACGCATGTGTTTCTGCCGCTGAATCACCAGACCAGTTGGCGTGCCCACATTGCCAAGCTGGCTTGTCACTGGCACCCTGCACTCCTCCACACCGACGGCATCTATTTAGTGCTTTCAGTGCTCTGCCTCTCCTTACCACGTGTCTCCGCTGTTCTGCAGCCACAGCCGCGCTCAGACCTCACGCTGACCTCTGGGCGAGAGGCCGAATGTCAAAATCACAACCTTTACAGTCAGAGGATTGGGAGGTTGAGAGAGAGCAGCAGAGGGAAATGTCAGGAAGGCTGTTTTTCTTTAGGCGTCTGTCTTGAGATGATGTTTGTTTTTTTGTTTTCTGGCAGGCAGCTGGATCTCTGCTTGACTGGAAATGAAACCAGAACATTTCACCATCTGAGCAGGAGTTCACATCAGTACTTAGGGTGTTGATAATCCACCAAGAGCTGCAAATCACAGAAGAAAACAGCGTTAACGTCTCTTCCTTGGAGACTGAGAAAGGATTTTCACTCTGAGTTATTATAGCAATTATCATAATCTTTTCTGCGGTCAAAGCTGCGAGAGCTTTGATTCATGGCTGCTTATCATTACCTGCACAGGGTCACTCATCTTTAAATATTTTTCGCTGTTGCTGCCTCATAAGTAAACATGTATTGTAAAGTTAAATTATGGAACTTTATACTTTGAATATTTTACTTTGGGTCAACAAAATAAAATGACCAAATATACTGCATGTATTCTGGAAGGACATTGGATGGATCTATAGGCACTTTAATTAAGAATGTAGATGAGAAAAAAGAGTAACATGGAATACTGAGACCAACAAAGGACGTTCAGAGGAAAAGAAACAGGTATACAAGTAAAAACTCAATTACAAAAACCAAAAAACAAGGTAACTGAATCAAGCAGAAAATCTGGAAGGCTAAAACTTTCACAGAACCCAAACCATAAAGAAAAATTAGTAGGTCAGATCATTTTACTCTGTAACACGAGATAAGTCCTATACTAAATCAACTTTAGTCAAAATGGACCTCAGTCCAACATTGTTTCTGTTTCTGTATGACAGCATACACTTCCTCCGTTTCTCTCATAGTTGAACTTTAGTTGAACGCAAACATGATACTTTGTATTTTAAGAAACTTAAGTTGAGAGGACATTTTTAAGAATTGCTGCAGCTCATTCTCCTTGCACGTTTGTGTTGTAAACATTCAGTTTAGTTGAACGGCTTTTCATGCCCAAGCATATGTGTAGGGAATGGTAATGGAGTTACTGTCTCCAGGCAGTTCCCTGCACCGACACGATGATGCCGAGGTTATAAAATCAGGATTTTAATTTAAGCAAAGTGATAGTCTGGAAATGTTTTAAACACCTGATGTGTTTAGTTGTGACCCAAAAGAAACGGACAAATGTAATGAATTCAGTTGCATTCATTTACCCATCATTTTTACCATGAGGTTCAAAATTATGAAATGTTGATGCATGTGAAGCACACACGGGCCCATTTATGCCTATTTAAGCATAATGCAAGTTTAAATCTAACCACACTACATGCATCTGGTTTAAAGAGCTTCTATGTGTAAGGTTTGTTTGACTGATACGATTCCAAAATGCATCCAAATGTTTTTTTTTACATGTAAATTCTAATGGACATGCCTTTATCTACACCAGTGTCTTGGCTTCGAACTCTTATGAAGCATCTTGCTTCAGGCAGAATATAATACATAATAACAATCACAGCTATAGTTTTTTACTCGGCATCCGCTTTTTCTCATTGTGCAGATGATTTGCATGATTTGAGTCATTTTAAGTTGGCACACTGATTCAAAAACTAATTTCACGACTGAGGGTTTGCATGGCGGATGGGTTTCTATGCTCAATTTAAATGATTTGCCATCATTTGATTTAATCTTCTTGTTTTTTGGGGGGCCTTTGATTATTTAAATGTAAATTAGGAAATTTGGAAGCAATTAACTGGGTGGAATATTTCCCCCCCTTAAGTTGTGACATAGAAACATTTGCAATATGTAATAATTATTATAAAAATGCCTTCATTTCGTTCTTGTTGCTAAATTTGTGCAAAATATGTCTTCATGGCTTTGCCCCGGTGTCAAGGATACAGACACGAATAAAAACAAGAAAATAGCATAAAATGAATATAGATTATTGAGCATTGAAGCAGCAGCTCTGGTTAAAAAGGGACCACCATGGAGCATTTTTCACAACTACAGACTACATTTTTCTAAGGTGCTAATGGAAACTGTTGTGTTGATTCTGCAAACTACACAGGTCTACAGCATCAGAATAGTTGGATTTTGCCTGTTATTCTATTCCTTGCAAAGAGGTGTTCACATTAGCTGTCCACCAGATAAATACCCTTCCACTAACAGTTCACAGAATCAGGGAAAGAGTATTAAAAGTCCAACACAATGTGTTTTATTTATGGGCTTTATTTAATTTCACTTTTATTCCACATGAACTTTAAACTTTGTTTACCACAATGTTTACAGTTTTTGGGGAAGTCTCACATTTAACCTTTAATCCTAACAGAGTGAAGTTACAACTGTAATTTGTTTTCCTTATTTTATATATTTAATCTTCTTCTACTGATATGATACACAAAAATATCTCTTAAAGATATGGATCTCTCAGGTTCATAATGGAAAAGTTCTGCATGCGAAGAATAAAAGTAAAAGTTATCCTTTCCTTGTATGGTGCATTACTGTTGCACCTCTTATCACCTTGGGTCTATTTTAGCTTGCGGGAAGCCCAGTCTGCTCTGATTTATCAAAACTGGCAGAGTGCGAGGCAGCAGCTTTTCCTTTGAGGTGTGCAAATGAACAAATGAGTTACATGGTCATGTCATTGAATAAAAGAAGAAAAGGCCAGATTTCAATGAGTCATCAGTCCAGGAGCAGTGTCTTGTGTTGGATAAATAACTTCCTTTGGTGGAGACTTAATGCGTTGTAACTTCTACGTGCACAGAAAGAGCTGTTCTTGTCCTGATAGAATCCATAACAAGGTGTTTACTTGAAAATATGAACAGTGATCTTAAACCTATCTCTGATATCATGTTTTCATATCAGACGTTAACTTGCTTTCCTGTTTCAGCTTTAATCAGAGAATTTTATCATTTTAGTAATATAATATGTAATCGTCAACTCATTAGAGAAGTAGATGGCCAAAGCTGAAGGAGGTCATGATGGAGAAGGAACCAAACTGTGGAGAAGATGCTCTCAAATATCTGAAACCGTTTCCAGGTAATTGATGGATAAAACATTTCATTCAGCTTTAGGGGGCAGTTTTGTTTGAGTTCATGTGCTGGAGGTTACTGAGCTTCTGTCCTCCTCCAGAATCATCCCAAATACCAAGGAGACTCAAGTTGTTCACAGTTCACACTTTCATTCGTGTTTTTTCCAGATATAAGTCATGTTTTTATTTAACTTTTTTTTGTCTCTGAGGTGCAATTTGTCTGAATACGTAATAAATAATTTGTGGCAAACAAGTGTCTTATAAACTGGTATGAGTAGCTACAAAGGATAAATGGAAGGTCGATTGCACATGAGAAGGTCCACTTATGATTTTGGTTAAGAAAAAAAATCCAAAGAACATCTTGGCCTGCTCACAATCTGACGCTTTTCTAACAGAAAAAAGGATTTGGTCATAGCTACAGTAGATTGGGCCTTGTCTGTTTGCTTTTTCAGCACCAACAGAATATGGACTTCCCATGTTTCTGGCCTTTATGCCCCAAGATTCTATCTTCAACATGACAATTCCCCCGTGCACCAAGTCAGGTCCATTAGGAAGTTGTTTAGTTGAAGTTTGGTGTTCGGCCTGCACAGTGTTCTGACCTCAGTGTTGTCCAAAACCTCAGGGATTTATGATGTAAGCATCATCATTGTAAAGCACACCACCAAGGTCTGGAGCAAACCTTAAACTTGAACAGTCCAGGTAAATGAACACCAGAGATTGAAAAACACACGCTGAGGCCTGACAAAGCTGATGATGTGTTGCGTTATTAAAATTAGAGAAAGACTGATGCTCAAGAAGTGGCTGAACAATTGTCGGCTTAGTGTGTAAGAGTTCTTTTGCAAAGTAGTCTGTTCTAACCCCTGGAGCATCTCCAAACATGCCTCAACATCTGCTGTTCCTACATCATCTTCTTTTTTTCATTTCTTTCATCCCATTTTTGCACAAACAGGAAGATTTGAGACAAAACTGTTTATTCAGACAGTTGCATTTCTATTGTACTTACCTTTTCTGCTTAATTGATCCCAGCTGAACAATTCTCCAAATTGTTGACTTCCTGTAAGTCTGTTCCATCTTTCATGCCTGAGTGCCTTGTGGAAATTTTGAATCTTATGAATGTATTTTCAAATTTCATCCTAATTGGTTGGATTGCTGCCAGTCTTTTATGTTCTGTGTTTCATTACATTTTTATCATTTTTGATTTCTGCCACAGATTTGTGGTCAGCTGTAAAGCTGTAAAGCACAATTAGAAGATGACTGAAATATATGATGCACAGCCGTATGTATTAGTTCATTTTGATGTAAAGACCCGAGGCAGTACAGTATTTGGAAGGGGCCACATGTGGATTAATTAAAGAGCACACATTTAACTAAAAATCTTTTTTCAGGCGGAAGAAGAGGAGGAAGTTGGGTATGCCGAAGGAACCACAGAAAGTGAGTATATCCACACTTAAATCTCTCCCCTATAAGAAAAACACACCTCCATATGTCCTCCTGCCTTCTGTCTCCATTCACCATTTTATCACAAACACAAACTGTCCCTTCTGAGTAAATGTCACAAGTTTCGTGTAGCTTTAATGTTGTTGACCAGATATCTGAATGAACCTCCCCCTACAGGCTGTATGAGCATGTGTTTATGTGTGTTTGTGTCATTCTGCTCCCACAGCATTGATTGGATAATGTCGGGGAAGGCTCATGTGTTGATTCACTGTTGCCAGTCAGACCTGATGTTTATCTCATCAGCTGCACCAAAGACTCCCTGCAACACCGTCAGGAGAACAAAGCCACATTTGTTTTGCACGCTGGCTGTTGGATTTGCATTAAAGCTGTGTGTGAGGGGCAGTCCCCACGATGCCAGTTTGCCGTAAAACCGCAAAAGTTTTTTTTTAGAAATCCGCCCTATCATCCCCACAAAGCCGGGGGTTAGCCTGCATGAAACCGATCATTTCTGAAACCAGGTCTCAAGGTGGAGAGGTCCAAAACCTCCACCGTCTAAATTCTGTCGAGACGCTGTGACCGCACAACTGCCGGTTGTGTAAAATGTATATGTGTATACATACTGAGCAGGAGAAACCGGACTACATAGGAAACTGAGGTGAATAGAGATTGGCTCATCCTACACATCAGGCAATTGTACGAGGATGTTTGGGAAAGAAAGTAATAGATGTAGCATTTCAACTTGCACAATGCACCTTTAAGTTGCTGAATAAATCTTTAAAATGTGACTCATCTGATGTGCATTTTTTTGGGAAACATGGCTCCAAATATAGTCTGTTGACATCAGGATCATTCAACTTTTTCACCTGGTCTGGTTAGAAAAAACAAACTAAAAATCATAAAAGAATCAAATGGGGAGGAAAGCATATTTTCCCAGCTGTATTACTTATAGACAGCGCAGCGACTCCTGCTAAATGACTGTGTCTGTTTTTACTGAAGAGCCTGAGGACAACACAACTTCATTAGGTTTTCAGCCACGTCTCTTCTGTGCAGTTTATCTGGATTTTCTCAACCTGTCAGAGTGATAAATCCCTCCTCATCTATATTTCACAAAGACCCATTCTCTCTGATGTTCTTTTTAAACCTTAATGTTTTTTAGTATTAGTGAAATGTTCTAGAAAGTGTTTTTAGAACATTACACAACCCCTCATTTCACTTTTTATTTTTAAGAAACCATCCTCCTACCATAATCACTTAAAATAAAATAAAAATTAGACTTATATGTCTGTGTAACACAGACTGTAAAAAAGACACATTATCTGTGTGTATGTTCATATTGCTGCTAAATATTTGAGTTTTTGATTAAAGTGTGAGAACATTCTGGCAGGGTCCTCTCTTTGGCTGGACCTTCAGTGAGCTGTTTGGGATCTGATGGTTGCATTCAGCATATGAGTGGTTTAAACTGAGACTTCTTGATGAAGAAGATGTCAGGGAAAAAAACTGTGTCCTCACAAATATAGAAGAACATAGATACATGTACTGAGCTGCACCGCATGTTTAACTTTGATATTCTTCCCTCTGACAGGTTTCTGCACAGAACAGAAGAAACCAAAGGTCATCTTCATGATGGGTATGTAAACCCCCACCCAAACACAGCTTTCAGCATCGGTACAGTCGCCTCACACTCATAAGACCACAATAAGCAGCTGGAGACTGCTTCACTGGCTGTTTGTTAAACTCGCTTCATTCATGCTTCACGAGCTCACACTCAAAATGTCCTGTTACATCAAGTTCTGCTGCAGAAACTAAACTTAGAAGTTAGAACATCGGGTTTAGATGCTGACACAAAAGATTTACAATAAGTGATTTTAAAAGAATGTAATGTTTGTATTACAATCTAATATTCATATGAATATTGTTATGCTTTTTTTCTCAGATTTTAAATGCAGAAATACCAAATATACATTCAAAACTCACTTGAAACTGCTATTTGTTAGGCTCTAGAGAATGGATGGAATTGATATTAAGATTATGTTATGAGGAATGTTTTTCATGGGGAAAATGAATTGAGATCATAACCAGGATTTTTTTATGTTTTTCATCAGCACACAAACTGTATATGCACCACTTATTGTGTTAAATCTCCTCTTTCATTTTCAACATGACAGTTCTAAGATTTCTCTTTACAATATAAGAACTTTATTTCAAAAGCAAATGAAGAGAGAAATTAGGTAAAGTAGACATGGAAGGGTTTTTTAATCTTTTTAAATACACCTCTATATCTGTATTCTTCAGATGTTCTTGGCCTCTATCCAACAGCGTCCCCATCTTCATAAATTTTTTGTGCCATGAACAAATTGACAGACATGTAGGTGGATGTCTTCCATACTTAATGTAGTTTGTAGCTTGTTTTTTCTTTCGAGAAACCCTGATTCACATTTAGCCTTTTCTGAAAGAGTAGCCATTTTTTATATAGTTTATTTAACAGCCCATATTTCATCAACAGGGTTCCTGACAAACACAAATGAAATGTAATTTATTTCGACAACCCCTGAGTACATAGAACAAAATCTAATTGAAATGTCTCATTAGTTGCTTTTGTTATGTTTTATTTTAACTGTACGTATAGAGACTTTATGGGCACCCTGTATTTTCTGATATGTATCATAAGAAACGTTGTTGATTGTTGGGATATATAACTTCCATTTTCTTTATGGATGGATTGGTCCTCAGATTACTGTGGAATTCCAAAAGTCCATAAACATCCATGTTGGGCTTTTTGGTGAACTAACCCATACCTGATCCCACATCTGCTAAAGAGCTCAATTGGATGAAGCACATTTTGAAGACAGATCGATAAACACTAATACAGAACTACTTTATTAGTTTAGTTTATGGTATAAAATTAATATTTTATTGATTAGAGTTTCTAACTTTAATCAAGGCTTTTAAAGAAATAGTGGAGAATGAAACATAGTTGGGATGGTGTAAAACATGAAAAGTCAGTCAGTGAAATTGTGTTACCAGAGCATCTTTATATCAAGAAATAATTTTGTCAATTAATTTTTAATATAATATTCAAGTAATTTCTTTAGTTTCTATTTCATTCACTGTTATATTTTCTCTCCTGTTTTTTACACAAAATTTGTGAAATTTTTGCGTTTTTTGGAGGAAATGGAACAAGCCAAATATTTACTCTTCATCTTTTTCATTTAGCAAATTTTCTCAGAAAAATCTCTGAAATCTCTGATCTCTGAAAACCATTTTCTGAAAAATTCCACATTTAAAGACATCACGAGGGAGCGGAATTGGCTCATTCGATATTTTAAACTTTAATTTACAAAGTTACCCAATAAAAAACTTAAAGAGATAAAGTAAAATGTCACCAGTACCTTTTGAGGAAGTGATGTTTTCGGGGATCATTTGGTACACAGAGACAATGTGGTGAGGCAGAGTTGCTCAGCCAACCTGAAGACAGGACACAAAGATGAAGGTTAATGAGAAATCACACCGAGTCTCCATTAACCATCCTTTGAAGCAATAAAAAACATCAAAGATCTGATTGTTAAAATGTGATTTAATCGGCGACTCTTGTGTGTTTGTGTGTTTCTGGTCACACCTGCAGTACGAGGTGTGTGTGTATATGTGTCAAATTCCCTTTTAATGGAAGCTAACATGATAAAACTCCGCCTCATCTTAATTAACACCAGTTTGTCTGAATAGTTCAGACACAGACGTGGAGCCAGACAAAGAGCAGCAGGAGCAGATAATTGGAGGAAAATGTCACCTGCATATAAAGCAACTGTCATCCAGGCCTGGATGTGTTTCCTGAGCAGATTTTAAAGCACATAATGAGAAGGCGGCGCCGCCAGCCAGCATTTCAATCTTTTGAAAGCAATTAACGAGAGCAGGATTTTGAGTTCAGATTCTGTTTAGCATGTCATCATCTTTGTCTCGTCTTAGAAAAGCAGAACATCTGTCTATCCTGCTGCAGATGAGATATTTAAGCTGAATCGACTCACTTTAGATTTCAAAAGATTTAAACCAGCACAGTTCTCAGCACCTGTCCCAATTTAGACTCACGTCACCGCAACAGACTCTCAAAAAATAGATATAGCAGTTGCATCAAGCCAAGAGAATTGGAGTCTTCACAGTCACATTTTTAACACCACAAACTTTAAATTATTAAGATAATTTTACTAAAAAATTATATATTGCTATAATTAATTAATAATTATAATTAAAACTTGAAATATTTTAAATGCTATTTGAAATTTATTTTAAAAGTATTTGAAGGCAGAATTCAACTGAACCTAAAGTGTAAGGTTAAGATCAGCTGCTTTAGATAAACCTCAGTTATTCAATCATATCTGTTTCTTTTAGCAGAATTACGGGTATCTTCCACACAAATGTCCTCTTTTGTTTATCACTAATAGTTTAGACTAATTAGTTTATAAATCTCTGGAAATGAACAGATGATTTGTGGGATACGACCTTTCTAAACTTGCAGTACTCCTAAGTAGGAGCATTTGGGTTGGGAGTTAGGTACATTTCAATTTCTAAAACATTGTTGAAGCTGATCTCAAACAAAAATGTGACATTTACATATTGCAACAGTCATTCAGGCCAAAGGGACTCGGTTCTGTTGATAAACCAGGGAACTGTTGAACCATGTAGTGTATTCCCTGGGCTTACTTACCTAACTAGAGAAACGTCTTTTCTTGGTGCATTTACTTTTCCAAAGTGGAAAAAAGTGATCGAGACTGTAAATGAAAAAGAACATCAGGAATCATTTATCAGGTCTGGTTTTATTGTAGCACGGTTGAGGAGAGTAATAAACACATTAAGTCTTATTTTACTGATAAAGTCTAATATATTTAACAAAAGTTTAAGAGTAAATATTAGCATTCAAGTCATCATGTTTTTCATTTTCACATTTCCACATTTCCACAGTCAAAAAACGTGTGGATTAATTTGACCCTTGGAGTCAGTGTGAGCAGCAAGTGTGATGGACTAGAAACATGTTGACACTGCCCCTTGCCCAGCGGAAACTGGGATAGCCTGGGTAAAAAAAAGGCAGAAAAATGGATGAATGAAAGACCAGGCCCTCATCTGCAGAGTTTGCAAAAGGAGCTACTGGAAATTAAATCAGTTTGATGAAAGCACATTTTCTCAGTAAAAACATGTCTCAGTAAGCTTTTAATTCTGCTTCATTTTCAGTCTTTTTAGATTCTGAACACACTTGTCTGCAAATTTATTCCTACCCTTCCATTAAAGAAAGGGGAAAAATCTGCTATCACTGAAATGAGCTGAAACTAACACAAATAATAATATATAAAAATGTTATGAAAATCATGACTTTGTCTCTAATTGTGGCTCAATAGAATTTTTTTTTAAAACAAGCAAAAACATCAGATATTAACATGTTACATCACTCCTAATCTAATATTTTGTTGAGCAATCCTTTGAGGCCATCATTGCAATCAGGTGTTTTCTGTAACTCTCCACCTGACTTCTACACCTGTTGGCAGGTATTCTGGCCCACTGCTCATCAGGAAAGCGCTCTCATTGGTCCTGAACCCTATTGATTGTTAGTTTTTTAAATAATGTTTTCAACCCATTTAAATAAAAAAACAATGTTTCATTCATTAAATTATTTTTGTAAATATAGATGTATTAATACTTTTGCAGTCTCCAGTTATTAAAACAGTGACATCTTTTTTTTTTTTTTTTTTAAGTAGGGTATAAATAAATTTGCAGAAAAGTGTACATTTTATTGAAATTACCAACAAGTGAAAAAGTGCAAGGACTAAGTGTTCAGTGCTGCAAGACTCAGTGTTGATGATAAAAAGCTGCATGTACTGCAAATCACCAACCATCATGAATTTATGACAGTCTGCCAGCATCCCGTTGCTTGTATTTCCTGTTGAAATGGATTGTTTACACATACGTGCTCCAAACTGCTCCAGTTAAAACTTGGAAGACATTTTCTACTTGCTTAGTTTTCATTCATAAATTGTTGCAAAAACTGCAGGAAAAGTTTGAGTGCTGTTCTACAGTCGAGCTGGACAAACATAAGATGATCCCTGAGGTCGTCTTTTTTTTGTTATTTCTTTCTCTTCTGCTCATTTATGCTCTCCATTTTAATTCCCATGTGCTGTGGAAAATTAATAATTAATAATCAGAACTAAATAGTAAATACCCTGCAGGTGTGAAAGACAGCAAAGACCAACTTGAAAAACTTGACAAAGATTCCATTAAAAAAGCAGAAACCTTCATGCTGTCATGTAATTTTTTTCACAGTGACTTACAGGCCTAATTAGTGCTTAATGGATTAATAGATTTAATCAGTTAGTCACACAAAATTAACTGATAGCTCAGACGAGTATTTGCACAATGTATGCAAGTCATCAATTAAACAATGCAAATAAGTCTTCCACTGTGTTGGATTTAAGGCTCTATTTTAAACTAATGACTATTACATAAAATTACATTTTTATTTTTTGAAATAGTTTTATACCGACTGGGTTGTACTGAGTAATATGCCTTATTTTCTGACATTTGAGAGTCAACAGCACAAATGGGTCACAAGAGAGTTTGGTATTGAGGCACTAAGTTAATTGACTTCAATTTGACTTTACTTTCCTGTGATTTTCCTAATTTTACACACCCAAGCTAACCTAAAATGATTGGACTTTAAATCTCAATGACTGGGTTTTGACTATATTTCAGTATAGCCTAATCCAGATTGTAGTTCCTCCACAGTCCTGGGCCTTCTGGATTTGCTGCATTTTTACTTTCATGATGTGCTAAATCAACTCTGTCAGAGGCAGGTCTGGACTGTTTGCAGACCACTTCAGCACCCGGACTCTCTCGCTGTTAAACCATGCTGTTGTGATGGGTGCGATATGTAGTTCAGTGCTGTCTCGCTGGAATCTACAAGACCTTTCCTGAAAGAGACATTGTCTACATGTGAGCAGATGTTGCTCTAAAACTCACATGTACCTCTCAGCATTGGTGGAGCTTCACAGATGTTGAATTTGCCCACATAAGCATAAATGCAAACCCATACCATCAGAGATGCAGACTTTTGAACTGTGGTCCCTTTTTCCCCTTTAGCCTGCAGGACACAATGTCCGTAGTTATCCTAAAAGATTACATTTTTGTTACCACAAAACTGGTTTCCATTTTGCCTTTGTCATGAGCTTTTATCCATAGAAGACAGCATGGTCTCTGGATTGTGTTCTCATATGGCTCTTTCTGCATGATGAAGCTTTAACCTGTGTTTGTGGATTTCAGGGTGAACTGTGTCCACAGGCAATGATTTCTGGATGTGTTTCTGAGACCATGCGGTGATTTCCAGTTGAGAATCATGTCTGTTTTTACTGCAGTGTCACCTGAGGGCCTGAAGATCACAAGCATCCATTTTTTACCTTCAGCTGTGTCCCGTGCGTAGATTCCTCTAGATTCTCTGAATCATTTTATATTTATCACTGTAGATAGAGGGATTTTTGCAGTTCTGTTAAAGAGCATTTTCCAGGAAAATGTTCAACTACAGTATTTTTGAGACGGTTTGTTTACAGATTGGTGAACCTCTGTATGTCTATACATCTGCCTCTCTGAAATGCTTTAAATACCCAGTCATGTTTCAAACCTTTTGCAAATTAGCGTAATTAGTTGTCAAACACTCTCCAGCAACTGCTCTCACTTCCCAGATTTTTACAGTTGTCAGAGGAGGAGCAGATGCTACACAGTGGGAAACTACTTTAAGATCTGTTGCTCAAGTGAGCAAATCAAAAAATGAGCTAAAACCTTCCAACTTATGAGTTTACAAATGATTTTATCCTCTTAAGCCCCAGCCTCTTTTTTAAGTTTCTGTGCAAAAACGACATACCCAAAATGAATAGAGTATATCTCTGCATCTACAAGGTCTATTTGAATAATTTTGGTGTCATAATA